>RXPK01000536.1:0-190763 GCA_004143645.1 Protaetia brevitarsis | reverse complement strand
TGGGATATCACGTGATACCACGGAGAACAAAATAGAACATGTTGCGCCATCTAGTTTTTATGTTACGAAAGTTGGTGGACGGAACGCAGCCTTAAACTGCACGAAAGTGTTACGTCATAAACTACTATCTAATCAAAAAAATACAGCACAGGAAGGGCTAACTCAAAAGTTAGAAATTATGCCACATAATTTTTAATAAACAGATATGTTTCTAAATATTCGATGGCGATCGTTAGGCATTTGAATATGGGATAATGTGTAATTTACGCATATTTTGTATCATATGTTTCTTCTTCTTCTTCTCTTATCACACTGTGAATTAGCCTTACCTGTAAAGTTTACGAAAACATCAAACATCAATTAAAAACTCGTTTCCGTTTTCGGTTGCTTTGTTGTAAAATTATGGACTTTTAAAGATTGTTGGTTTTAAATTGCTCGTCAATGAGTATAGGAAATGTATTATTGAGTAACTATCAAGAGATGATTTTATTATGTATTTGATCTCTTAATTATCAACGGCAAGATTTAATTAATACGATACTGTAGTCATGTAGTCATCAAGCGAAGAAGAAAATGAGGAAATAATCTTGTAAAGAAACAGTAGCCGCTCTGACTAGTCCTGTGACAAACCTAATTTATGTTTGATGTAGATTGAAAGTTTTGTACAATAAGAAGCCAGTAAACCAAACTCAAATTTCCCGCAATTATTTTTAGTAACTTCAACATTCAAGCATGAAATTGCCTACGATTTTGTATTAGATTAATAGTTATTTGAATACCTTTAAGTTGAAGTTACTAAATATAATTGCAGGAAATTTGAATTTGGTTCACTGGGAAATTAACAAATTAATGTATTTCTGCTAATAACTGTGATGATTAAGAGGAATTTTTCTTGGAAAAAATTAACAGAAATACATTAATTTGCTAATTTATGTTTGTCTTTGACATCACTTCCGAACTATCAGCAATCTAAGCAGCAACTTATGACGCCAGCATAGTTGTTTGACATTGCGCTTCAGTCACTGTTCTCAGCACATGTAATAATCTGATTAGAGAACGCTCTGATTCTGCAACATCAGTACTGTCAGTAGGTTTCGGAACATCTCGCCTAAGCTCGATCTAAGTTATTGTCCTTGTCTACGACCTATAATTTGGATTAATTCGGCATCATTCGTGTATAATCCGTAACTGAACCAGCTTGGAATTTGAGAAGAACTATGGCAAAAGTCCCAGCAATGTTATTCCGTTGAGTTTATTCGAAAGGTGATGAAAAAGTGCAAAGAATGCATACGTTTCGTTGTGTGATACTTCTATCTATTTTTCCTAATTTGTTGTTATAATAAAACTATAAATACACTCGTTGAGTGCGTTTATGAGTATTTTATAACTGCACTATAGTGTGTATAAATGGGTTTACAAAGGACTTCTACTGAAATATCTTAGGTTAAAAAGGGCGATTAATATGCAAACTAGAAAAATACCATATAGTGAATTCGTTTCATAAGGCCTTTCTAGACTCGTTTTTCAAACTTGGATTCGTCGGATAGAATTGCCCTTGTGAAACTAGTTCCGTAATATACGATTGATATGCTTCTGTTCATTTTTAAGTAATTTTTTATTATTTCCTGAAATAAATATAATCGTTATAACTTTTTATATTAGGCTTTTGTACAGCTCCTCCCACAAAAAGGTTAACAGTCTGAATCGCGATTTTGATTATATATTCTCAGGTTGAGCTATACATACAGCTGTGTTTATTGGAGGTAATTTTATTCATGCCAGCCGAAGAGTAGCCCACATACGTAATGTTTACTCGTATTTGATAAATTCATATTTTATGTCCGCTATTCATTTGGTAAATTGTCTATGAAAGTTGTTTTGACGACCTTGATTTATTATTATTAGTTTTCAAATAAGGGTATCCATTCAGTTTAAGGCCCAACAAGGGAAGCATTTGTGTTTATCTGATGTTCGCCTCTTATAAATAACATATGTATAAACATATTTTTCATTGAAACCTCGCATAACTGAAATACATTCAGTTACGGACAAATGTCATACGCATATTCTTTCATAATAAAATTAATAAAACATTTCAATTAAAATTTTGCATAACTTTAATTTTTTTTATTATCTCTCAATACTTCCTAAATAGTTAGCTTTTCATTGCTTTTTTACAACATAATACTGAAAAATAAATTGGAATTAACTCTTGTCTGCGATTGTATATCTCGACACTAATATTAGGTCTCTCTTATATTTTTAATAGTAAAAAAATTAGAACACTGAATAGTTGAAATGAAAGCAGTAGGTGTTGCAAAAATCAAGGCATCCTTATAAATCTGATAATGCCATCGGTAAATATGGGGACAATTTTGTGTTTCAGCACGATAACTGTCCCGTGCAGAAATCGCAAATTGTGCAAGAATGGATACATGCCGCAAACATTTATTTAACAAGTATTGACCTGCCCTCTAAATAGTCCGGACTTAAGTCCTATTGAAAATGTTTGAGCTGCATTAAAGCAGAATATATATTTATACGTATATAAAGACTTCATTCCAGAAAATGCAGATAAACTATGAGAAACTTCTAGGAAGTAATCGAAAATAATGGGGACTGGAGACATTGGATGCTTCAAGATTGAAGAAATGAATTTATGCAAATGTTATAATTAGATAAAACAATAAAATAAATTTATAGTGAGAACATTTTGTTATTACAGTATCACATGTGTATATATATGATACGTTACTAGCAAAGTATGTCTTTGCATTTACTATTGAAAACTATATATTTTATTTATATTCAAATTTACTTATTGCTA
Organism: Protaetia brevitarsis; assembly: GCA_004143645.1. NCBI lineage: Eukaryota > Metazoa > Arthropoda > Insecta > Coleoptera > Scarabaeidae > Protaetia > Protaetia brevitarsis. Next base: position 187,936 of record RXPK01000536.1, on the reverse strand, counting down.
AATGTTACAATAATTAAAAAATTACGAAAATGAAAGAAAGAAACTTGTCTATCCACTATATTCCATATTGGGCGTATTATGCGAAATAAGGTATTCTAATAAATCAATCAAGAACGTTCAAAAACAGAAAATATATTTTACCAAGGAATACATAAAAATATTATTTCAACGCTTGCTTGTTTATGTCTTAATAACAAACACTAAATTATAAAAACAAGAAATCCTGTATCGGATAAATACATAAAGAATCATACATAACATCTGTTTACACCGATAAGCCGCAGTTCGTAGTAAAAGCTATAGTCCATCCTAAATGCGCTCGCCAACATACATTTTCACGTAGGTATGTTAACTTTTTTTTTTGGTAGGAGCTGTACATTACATGGGCAATTCCAGTGAAGGAAAATAAATGTCGACCTCGAGAGGAGATAAAGTATTTTTTTATTAATGTGGAATATATAACAATGATACACATTTTGGCTCGTTTTATCACAAAAACTGTTAGTATAAATTTGACGTCATCAGATATGATGCAGATATGACGTAGGTCGTTTCCTAACTTGAAAGACTTGTATTTATTTTATTTTTTTTTCTAAACAGTAATTACACCAACCACAATTACTTTTCCCCAAAGCGAAACTTGTCAAGTATAGTGCCGAAGCCAACCAATAACAGATATAAAAGTATAAAGTAACCACATCCGTTTTCCAAGCGCGAATAATCGATTGATCCCAAACGGGGCAGTCCGTTACCATGGAGACTAAGCCGCGACAGGAAAACACGCAATACCCGACGCCGCCACCATCGCCGTCCATCAGAGTGTGATCGTCGCGACCGAATGACACGCAACGGACATTAATTGTTGTTACAATGGAAAACATCTACCGGTTGAAAAAGGTAAGAGCTTAAATCACGAACGCACTTCCATATAAGTAATGAGACACGTCCTATTTGATCGCGTTTCGCATGCAAATCGCTATCAAACTCCACTACTTGTCGCTAGCAGACGGTGTGTATGTATTTCGAGTAACGCATTGTCTACATTTCGCACAGAGAATGGTCTATCCAGAGAAACTAACTTTGGATCAGGTGAGCGGGAAGTCGTCGGCAATTTCGGCGAGATCCTGGTGCAGCGAACCGACGAGGATAAGGGCAAAATGTCCAGTGAAAATGCGAGAAGTTTGACGGCCAGGATGCGCATCAGGAGCTGTAATCGAGAAAGCAACAGTAAATCGAATTATTCTGATAGTGGGAGTGCAATCACAACGTAAGTTAATTGAATTATCATTTAAAAGGAGTAGGCCGTGATAAAACGAAAATTACAAATCCTCATCTGTCAAAGAAATGTCAAATTTGGCAGCTCTTGATAAATATGTGAACTGTCAAAATATATTGAGTTTATTTTAGTTAAAAAGTATTAGCATCGAATCACCACCTCTACTGATAATGAAATTAATTAATATTTACTGATAGTGATTATTTCTTTCAATATCATGATATGGCACTTATTTTATTTTTGCAGGCAACCTATTTTTAGTAATAATCACACGGATATACACATGTGTATAGTTCGTTATAAATCATATTGTTTATAACAGCCCAAAATCAATTTAACATTTCGTTTTTCTTTTAGATATTTTTGCATGTATTAATTGTACACTGTAATGTAATTTTTATTGATTGTGATACCGCGTGCGCCACCCTATGAGTTGTCTTCAGAACTATTAATTCTCAAATTCTATAATTTTTGCACTAATAATTTCATTTAATTCAATAGTTGTTTATTAATCACGCAACGTAATCTCTATGTAAGTTTTTGGGTATAGTGTACATTATGATACACTGTGTACGCGCTTGACATTCCGATGGTATATTATTAATGGCTAGCTAAGCTCCTAGGGCCTAGACAGAGCGTCTATTTATTTATAGCCCTCAAAAAGATATTTAAAATTTTTCGCAATAAATATTCAAAGAATGGAGCCCTGTTTTTTTTTAATATAGGAAGTGTTAAGTTGAAAAAAGTTACACAAAGCCTATGGTTGAAGCAGAAGAAAATGAAGTAAATGTGCTAGCTTGTTTTTATGTTGATCCTCGGAGTTCGATAGTTGCAGTGAAGTGGGTATTCCTCCAATGTCTATTCATTTTAAATGCATCCCTACAAGCAGACATTAGTACAATCCTTCCGTCCTGGGGATGAACAGAAATGAGTTGAATATTAGGAAATGATTTTATTAAAAATTCAAGGCGAAATTTTTTTTCTTCTAAAGTTATTGGAGCGATGAATATAAGTTTAATCGGAAAGGAATTGTTAATCGACGAAATGATATTTTTATTATTTAGTTATTAGAAGTTTTGGATTGGTGGTATTATGGAATAAATAATAACAAAACCTTATTATTATTTAAATATTTTTAGGAATGCTAGGGTTTTAATATATTCTGTTGTCTAGTTGTCTTAAATGATTCCGCAATTTACGACATTTATGATGGCAATTTAAATGAACAGAATTCAAACTTTACCTCCAAACATACACTTTATTTTATTTATGAAAACTAAATTATTACAAATCATCCCAACCCCGTGCTCCACCTAAAAAGGTACTACACGAGGCTACCTATTCTAAGTACTATATGGTTTCCATAACAATTGAAATGATCCTACTCTATACTAAATAACTTCCCTACGATTCGCAATAACAAAAATATAATACAGTAGCCTTCGCGACCATATGAATACTACTTTTGAGAAATGATAAAATATGTGAAATGTGATTAGTTCACATAATCGCGAGTCTACTGTAAATCAGTCAGCTATCAGGTTATTATTAAAATGCGCCCATGGAACGAACTTTGCGTTATCTCCCAGCATTTGCCAAGGACACTGATTATATATAATATACTTATTATAAAATCAATGGCCAGGAGTAAGGGAAAACCATGCGAAAAACCTTACTCTGGGAGGATCTGGGCAGAAGTCCCGAGACCCTTATTTACTGATAGGCGAAATTATTACAAATATACGGAAAGACTGTTGGTATTACATGGATGGTGCACCTGCCCACAATATCAGAGGTTTATTGGCAATTGACAGAAATGTTCGTAGGTTTGGTTCAAACAGGTCTTGGAGTTGCCCTTCTCGACCTCAGAATCGTCGCCACTTGATTTTTTGTTTTTGGGGGCGTATAAAATTTGATGTTTATCTATTAGTTTTGGTTTTCTTACTTACTTATCCGCAACCTCTTCTACCATTGGTGTAGAGGTAATAATTTCTCTCCATTTCTTTCTGTCTTTAGCTTCACTTTTCGCTTGCATCCAACTTAGTCCTTTCTTTTTTAGTATTTCTACCACTTCGTCATTCCACCTTCTTCTTTGGCCTTCCTCTTCTTCTCTTTTTCCCAATCTTTGTTTCCCATACTACTTTCACTGTTCTATTTTCGTCCATTCGAACAACGTGTCTACCTCAGTTTCTGTTGTTCAATTATTTCTGTTACACTCATCACTTTTAGTTCACTTAAAATTATTTCACTTGTAATTTTAACTAGTTTAGTAACTCCTACAATTTTCCGTAAAATTTTCATTTCAGAAGCTGCTATTTTTTGTTTTAACTTGTCATTTAGGATCCATGATTCACTTTCATACATGAGCATAGCCACGAACACCGACTAGTAAATTCTTATTTTTGTTTTTTGGCTTATTTCCTTTTTATTAAGAAGTGGTCTACATAGAATTCTGTATAATCCACTTTACTTATTCTGCTTGTTATTTCCTCTTCTGATTTTCCGTCCGAGTTAGCGATTTTTCTTATGTATTTTAATTTTTTTCACACTTCCTATTTGTTTTCCCGCATGGATTTTCGAGTCTAGCGATTATCTATCTGTGCGATTACTGGTATTTCTACATTTATTTGTAGCTTGTATTTTCTACTCTCGTTGCTCCATTTTTTTCATTTTGTTTTGTTTGTTTTCCTTTACTATTAACAACTATCAGTAAGTCATCGGCGTAGATCATCTTGTTTATAAATACCGGTCTAAGCTTTCTGTATCCTATGGAGATCCTTTCGCCCTGTTGTTTACCTTTTTGGATATCTCATCCATCACGATGATAAAAAGCAGTGGACTGAGAACTGCTCCCTTTCTGACCCCTCTGAACGTTGTAAAACTTTCAGTTGTGCTTCCTTCTACTCTCACCCTATTATCTGTTTTCCTGTATAGATTTTTAATTATTTCAATGAGTTTTACGTTTATTTCTCTCGCTTCTAAGATTTTGCAGATTTCCTCTCTTTTTATGCTGTCAAATGCTTTTTCAAAATCTATTGCTGCCACAAACGTTTTATTTGTCGATGTTATCTTCTCTGCGATTTGTTTTATTGTAAATATCCAATCCTGTATTGATCTATCAATGCTGGAAAAGCATGCTTGGTGTTCTTTGTAACTAAAATCACTTTTATTTGTTGTGTTAATAACATCATTAAATCCGTTTCGTAAAAGTGCAAAGGTTTTAAATGCACTTTTAAATAATATTTGACAAAAAGCGCGAATAACGATAAAATCGCTAAAGATAAATACAAGGACATCTGCAGCATATCGATGCATAAATTAAATCATCATCTAAATATTTGAAAATAGACAGAGTGTTCCTTTTGAAAAAAATGAAGCTTTTTGGCTTTTTGATAGGCTTGCAAGTGTATTTTGTGATAACCGTTATGATTTTACTTGTTGTTTGTTAAATATGGAGGTTTTGGGTTAAAAAAGAGCAAAAGAAAGACATTTTTCTGCATTTTTTGTTTTTAATAATCACAATAACTCATTTAAATTAACCATGAATGAACAGCTTCCTTGTATACTTCATGCGGAGGCTTCAGTGATAAATTAGTCTTAGGTGTCGGTAAGGCAAAAGTTACCTCAGATCAAGACGATCCAGATGGAACATGGAAATTTAAATAAAGTATTAGATCATTGTTGTCAATAAGCCCATGTATCAGCTTTTACACAAGTATTGAAATTGTGACGAGTAAGTAAGGTATTGTAATCACAGTCTCTCTACCTGGATGTTGATTATCAACCTTGAAACATAGCTATTTCAAAAATTGGCGTTGAATTCTCTCCACAGTGTGTTTCTGCGAGTATATCTAAGAACACTTGCTGTTATTTAAATGCAATTTCTTGATGCTATACCAATTGATGATTCTGATGATGATGATAATGATGTGTAGGTACTTTATCTAGTTAGTAATTAATCATAGGTTAAGTAGAAGAATAACTAACTGCTAAACTTCGCCTGTGATTAACTCACTTTGTGTCTTACATCATATGTTAAATAAAGCCGATATTATCATTATTATTATTATTATTATTATTATTATTATTATTATAAAGATGCAACAATCTCTTATGTGTTCTAACAAATACCCAATCATTTAGCTTTTTTCACTTTAAACTTTATCCATCGTCAGTTCGCTTGCATTCACTTGGTATGTGCAGGCTACTACATTACATCCTTTTATAAAACTCATAGAGATATCCTTGACACTATAATTTTTATTTTGTAATAGTTATGACAGTGAAATATTAATTAGTTGACCACACTCGATACCTCCACGAAACAATAGTCAAGTCTAATTGCTTAAATATTGAAACTAAATACAATATGCAATCCACCGTTTTAGATCAGCGAATAGGCAGTTCATTCAAGACCGCATCAGACACCTGGTCGACGCTTTCTCCTACAGAGCCCAGGCCGTCAGAGAAAGGATACAAATGCCTCCGACACGCCGTCTTCGATAAGTAGCCGTGACACCTTAGACGAGGGTACGATCAAACCACAAGCAGAAGCGGAAATTATCGACATGTCCGAGAAGGAGAAGCCAGTGGAGGAGCAGAAAATACCGGATACGACACGAAAAAAATCCATCTTCGACATCGCCGGAGATGTTTACGGTACCAAAGTGATAGATCCACAGGGCAACGTTTACGTACTCTGGATGTGCATCGCTGCCACTTTCGTGGTGTATAATACGTGGGTGATACCGATGAGGAGCGCTTTCCCTTATCAAACTCCGGAGAATAGGGCGACTTGGATGTTCTTCGATTATCTGGCCGATTTGATTTATATCATAGATATAGCGTTGATACAGCCGAGAATAATGTTTCTGGAGGAGGGTTTCTGGAGGACCGATTTTCAAGCCACTAGGCAGAATTACATGAAGAAATGTAGGTTCAAGGTTAGTAACTTAGTTTTATAGTAGTAGTTATTTCTTTGGTTTTCTTATTAGATATAAGTATTTTTGTTGAAATTTATTTATTAGCCAATATATTCTATTTAGCAACCAAAATTTTTGTCGTGGAATTATGGTTTAAATGAATGCAATTTTTCTTAATTAAACAACGTTACTTACGTTATATACTTAACATTACTTATAAAGTAAAATTAATTAAAGGTGTGGTGTAGATGATTTCCTTCTTTTTGTTTACAACCATCTGTTATTTGTCAATAACACAAAACATTGTACAATAGTATATGTCAAGATATATATCTTCTCACACATTTCTCCAGCAATTGTTTTTTGGCGATTACGTTTTCTTGGCTATACAGTTCCTTCGCTAGAGAACTTTTGAACGACTCCGTAAAAAGAAGCGCGCGATCGCACCTTGTCGGGAAAACGTTGTGAATAAAGATTAACAGCATCATCGATATTCCTACCACTTTCTCCATAGATGTAAATCATTCCAATTCTCTCTTGTAATGTTATAGCCTCCATTACTGTTCAAATATTCAACACTAACTAATTTGTATTGGATTAATAATTAATATAATCTAAATGGGGATCGGACAATGTGTAAGTATTCATACTGAATAAAGTACGGTTTTGTATCGTTGAATAGCATTCCAATTGCGAATAAGTAAATGTATCGAAGTGAAGGGGCGCAGTTTCGAACACATGGCTTTTTGAAATGTTAGTTTATGTTAAAATAAAAAAACACAAAATCATGTTTGCTTGCTTCTCTTTTTTGTGTATTTTTTCTAGACGTTCACAATCATGTTTTTTTTTTGGCGATTACAGCGCAATCTGTTACGAATCGAAAAAAAAAGTTTCAAACAAAAACTACATTCTTGATGACGTAGAATCCGAATCTGCAATACAAAATGGGGGTACCCATTTAAGATTTCAAAGTTGTCCCCCCTCCCACTCTGGGGTGAGGGGGTGAGGTGGGGGATCGAGTTCGGCACCATTCAGTGAGCCCCCTACATTATAACAAATCTTATTAAGATCTTTTTTTGATTTGATGCAGTGTTTTAGAGATATTCCGTTGTCTCAAGATAAAAAAACTCACCCTGTATTTAAGTCAAGTTGCGTTGTATTTTGAATAGTATTGGAAATTACATATTTTGTTTTATTACCATTTAAATATAGTTTGTTGTTAGTAAACCATGTTGTCATATCTTTCAAAGCTGCATTTGACTGATTTTCCATTTCTAAGATATTTTTACTTAATACAATAGCACTAGTATCATCAGCACACATAATTATTTTGTAATTATTCAGAAAGTCTACGATGTCATTTATAAAAATTAAGAAAAATACAGGACCCAAAACACTACCTTGAGGCACTCCTCTTTTAACAGGTAAAACAAAAGATTTAAAATTATTTATGCGGACATCTGTTTTACGCGGAATTTTTACTAGTTGGAGCCTACCACGCAAATACGATTCAAACCATTGTGCCACTACACCCCTAATTCCATACCATTCATATTTGGTTAACAAAATATCATGATCAACCCAATTGAAAGCGCGTTTTAGGTCACAAAAAATTCTCACGCAAAACTTTTCAGATTCCAAGGCTTTTTATTATATGTTCATATAAGGCGTGAATCCCAATAAGTGTTCTTCTTCACTATTTTCACTTCTTTTTGCTGTTTCTTCCCTTTTGTTTGTGTGAGATGTTGTGTATATCGGCTTTTTATGTCCTTATGCTACTTTTTTGTACTTCCTCTTTTCCGTCATATAAAACTTTTTTTTAACAATTCTTTGCTTTAATACTTGAGTTATGCTAATCATCTCGTGCTTTATCCTCATATTTTTTAGGTTATCTTTGTTTTTTTTTGTACAAGTACCTTTTTGTACCTCTTTGTTTATGCGTCTTCTCCATTCACCTTGCTTTCAATTTTTTTTTTCGAGTTTTTCCTCATTACCCATATTTCGTTGACATATGGTACAGCCAATCTTATGATCGTCTCGTAATCTCTAATTTTGACTGTCCTTGAAAGGTTGTTTGTCTTTAATATTATTGATGATACTCTTACCGCTTTGTACCCTTTTAGGATTCTTTTTACCTATTTCCAGATTTCTTGGTTTTTTGATGTTATCCTCAGGTACTTCTGAACATTCGAACTAGTTAACTCTTTGGAATCCGTACATCCTTTATGTTGTATTGAACTTGAAATCTTTATTTAGTTATTTCTATTCTCATCTTTATGTAGTTTGTTTTTTTATTGTTTATCTCTGGTCCAAGTTTGTTTACTTCTTGTTCAAATTCCCAGGTAGCAGAGTGACGTAAAATTACGTTTAATAAACGTTGATATCGACGTCTAATAAACGTCATTTTACGTCACTCTGCTACCTGGGATTCCTTGAAAGGATTCCTTCTTTGGTTTTTGTTACCAGGTCCACATCGTGTGCAATGCAATATACAATGCACCGTATTTTATGATGGTAAATGAAGTTGGACCTTATACTCTCTTGCTAGTACTTCCATTCCTAGATTAAATGTTTGTAGAAAAGGCACCCTCTTGTGTTAAACCTTTTTCAACTCTAAATTCCTCTTAACCACTGTCGCCCATTAAAATTTTATTTTTTATATGTTTTGGGGGCATTCTGATAAAGTTAATTCTTTTCTTTTTTTGTAATTTCTGATCTTACCAACGCTTCATACAATCCTTTCCCAGTGGGGTAATATGCCTTTCTAGTTAAGTCTTAAGTCAGTTAAGAGCATATGCACATCTATTTGTTGTAGTGTGAAAACGTCTTGTTTTTCACTCACTAGTTCTCACATTTCTATAATGTTTTCCGTATTGGTTTGACAACTATTTTGACCACTAAGTTTTAAAAATGCAATTGCTCTGTAATTTTTGAATTGCATTTAATCACCTTTCCTAAATTAGACAAATAAATACTATTACTCTCTAATTACATTTTTAGGGTTTTTTTTTTTATATTGCACACCCATTGTATCACATAGTTTATTTTCTATTGCAATTTCTGCATCCTTGGTATGATACTTCTGGAAGAATGCTACTTTATCCTGCAATTTTATTGTTTTAACTTGTAACTTCTTCTGCTTTTTTTTCGTTGCCAAGTGTTGTTTTTTCCAATTCCTTTGTGCTCGTTGCTATTCTTCTGTTTCGTTTAACAAGTCATTGAAGTGTCTTTTAAAATTTCTCTTTTCGTCTGTTACTAGACCTTCTTTGCTTATACGATAAACTGTTCTGGTGTTCGTATTTTGTAGGAAGCGTTTTGCTGCTTGATATAAATTCTTTTATTTCTTTGTCGAAAAAGTGATCTTTTATTTTTTAATTTTATTCTCTAGTTGCACTTTCTTTTTGCTCTACAATTATTATTATTGTTATTATTCTTCTCTCTTTTGCTCTTTGTCACTTATTCTATTTCATTTCCGATTGAAATTCCAACAGGATGGGTTTTAAATAAAAAGTACATTGTTATTTGTTGACAGTGACTTCTCACCATAAAATATTTTCTTTTAAATTTCAGCTTGATTTACTATCAATACTTCCTCTGGATATTTTCTATCTCCTCTTGGGACCCGAAGCAATTCTATTGCGTCTACCAAGACTACTGAAGATGCATACCTTCTGGGACTTCTTCAACTTAGTCGACAAGCTCATAGCATCTCCTTACATAATTCGGATCACCAGGACACTGCTTTACATGATGTACTTGATCCATCTGAATGCTTGTGCCTATTACGCCTTCTCGGCTTGGGAGGGCATCGGATCGAACGATTTCGTGTATGACGGCCTTGGAAACGCGTACATTATTTGCTTTTATTTCGCCACCAAAACAGCGACTTCCATTGGAAAGAATCCGAAGCCGACCCAAGAGTTGGAATACCTTTTCATGACATTCTCTTGGTTAATGGGAGTGTTCGTGTTCGCTTTACTGATTGGCCAAATCAGGGACATCATAGCAACAGCCACTAGATCCCAGACGGAGTACAAGAAATTAGTAGATGAAACTTTAGAATACATGAGACGATTAAATCTACCGCAGGATATGCAGAGGAGAGTCCAATCTTGGTTTAGTTATACTTGGGAAACACAACATACGTTAGGTATATTATTAATTGACTCATTCTTTTGTGTGATCATATTTAACCACCGTTCAATTCGCCTTTATAGATGAGAACACCATAATGGATTGCTTACCACACAAGATGAAGACGGACATCGCCATCAACGTTCACATTGGGATCCTGAGTAAAGTTAGCCTATTCGCAGATTGTGATAAAGCCCTGTTGCGGGAACTGGTGCTACAATTGAAGTCGGTCATATATTTGCCGGGAGATATAATTTGCAAGAGGGGAGACGTTGGAAGGAGATGTACATCCTCAGATCTGGGAAAGTGAACGTCTTGGGCAAGATGGATGATGAGATATTGGCAACACTGTCTGAGGGATCTGTTTTTGGTGAAATTAGTTTGCTGGGTATACCTGGAATGAATCGAAGGACTGCAGACGTGAGGTAAATGTTTTTTTCTTCTCTTCATGGCTTTGTGGTCTTTAAATTAATTGCCATATCGATTGTGAAACACGCTTAACACTATTCAAAATTGTTATATATCGTCGTCCAAACTGCAAAACCTCGTATGAATGTTTTAAGAAATTTTACAGTAGGTACAAAAAAAATGAATTTAGAAAACAGATGTGCAACTTACACTCCTTATGGCGCATTTTATGTACATTGAAATGACGACTTTTCTTGCAGTTTGAACGACGATATACATACGTTCCTTAAACAATATTAGAACTTGCAACTTTATTATAATTTCTAAATATTTTTCTTCACTTTATATGTTTGCACTCTATTTTGTTTATTTATTCTGGATATATCCTCACTTAATTAGCTATAAAAGTTTAGTATTTACTACGGATCACCGACAATTATCCGAATCTGATGTAGATCTGAAGATGGTCTGTAAAGACCGAAACGAATAATCTGAAACTTAATAAAATTTTAAACCTGTTACGAACGGTATATACCTATTTTAACTATTCAAAATATTTAGGTACTCCATGTCAGCAAGGATTGACAGTCAAAATCAAAATGAAATATAAAATGGCAACAAAGATATACAAAAATACGTCTACTCATGTTAATAATCGAACAAGGAACTCCTTAACAAAACTCTACAATTGTTTTTCATACAAAAACCCTCTCTCAAAAACGTACAAACGCAAACGTATTACAATACATCAAAATCTACGTGAGCAAACAATAGACAATGAATTGGAATTAATTAAAAAAAAAATACTTAATAATTAAAATGAAACAAGAAACTCTTTAACTATAAATGATACAAAATAAACATAAAATTTGTGAAAAACTCTCGGTAAACTGAATCAGCTGTTTCAAGCAAAGAAACCAACCATAACAAGCAAACAATAAATAACCAAAATATGCAACTCAAAATACACTCAGCGGTAACGCGGGTTGTCTAACCACAGCAGTATGTTGTACATGTAACAGAAAACATTTGATAGGACGTTCCTCGAAATTCAGTTTTTGTTGCATGACTTTTTCATTCTTGTCTTCAATTATGGATCTGATTGTGTTTTGATCCCTACTTAGACATCGGGATTTAAAGCCTTAGCTCTTTGCAAACAACATGGGATCCATAAGATGTATTTTAAATGAGACTTGCTTTAATGTTGTAAGCACTGATGGGGCAACAAAATTTAAGTTGTTAATATAGGGAAAAAGAAATCAAACAAAGATCTACTTCCTCACAAAATTCTTTAATAATACACGACCGGTTTCGCTCTATCCAAGCATCCTCAGGCCAGCTACAGAAGTATCATATTTACAATTTAAAAGCCGTTAAGAATGATCAAAGTTTAAAATTAAAATAAAATTAGAGAGTGCAAAGTAGATAGTCGAACTTATGTAAAACTTGTAAAAAACACATTAAATAAATAATAAAACACATAAGTCTAAACGAACACACAAATTATTAAAATAATTGTAAGCACTTCGAACTCAGGATATAAAATCATTCTGGAAAAGTCGAGACTAAAATTTAAATAAAGGTGAAAAATTCCAGAAAAAATACAATAAACTTGTGCCATCTATTGTGGAAAAACTATACATAGATTAATGTTGTGCTTAAGACGTAGTAGAATACTTGAATACCATATATGTATGCAGAAGGTCGTTTATCGAGTAAAATTTGAAAAAGGGGGCTGGACTCGAAAATTAATTGTGAATTTAATGAAAGATTTTTACTAGTGAGCTGTTGACTCAATATTTCCAATGTTTCTAAATTATTGGAGTAGGTACCTTTTTTTGCTGTATGTAATATTTGGAAATTGTGATTGGGCAAGGAATCTACAGTAGAATTGAGTTTATCTACTGTAGATTCTTTCCATGTGTTTTATTCTTTATTTAATACCTGTTTTTTACACATTTATATCTACTTTGCACTTTCTAATTTTATTTTAATTTTAAACTTTGACCATTCTTAACTGCTTTTAAACTGTAGGTATCTTTTTAAATTTTTTGACGATTTTACTTTACTCCCTAATTAAAAAATAAATATAAATATTTCTTTTTCCCTATCAAAATATTAAGTTCTCCATATATATGTTTTTAAATCTCTCATTATATAGCCCGAGAATAAAATGAAAGCACGGTGTTTTACAACCCAAAACATTTAAATTACTTAATATATCACAATTCTTACCTATAAATTGTTTATTCGATCGCATGATACATAAAGTTCCTATGACCTGCAAGGTCTCTAGTTAGTTTAGTACTAATGGGACTTTCGTGACACTCAATTACATTTACAATCGATATTCAAAACTTGTTACGATAGAATCGAACCTGTAAGAAACAATTGGTAAAGAGCTGCTTTACAATTAATTGCACGAAAATCGAATTGAATTAAAAATTCTCGTGTGCATAAAGATAAAACCCCAACATAACCTCAATTAGCCTAAATTCAACGGTAAACAGTTTCCTTTAAAGAGACGACCACAGCAGAATTAGTTAGAAACTTTAATTGGATCGCGTCATGCATCGCTTGACTAAGTATCATTTAGCTGTGTTTGTTTTCATTTTTGTATAAAAGCTTTCCAATTATATTTTTGACTAACCTGTCAAAATCACTCAGAGGTTAACTTATTTTAGAAAGTTTACAGAATTTACAGATTTTTTCTCACAACTTTAAATGCATTCCAATTGCCGCAATTTCAAATTAAACTGTTAATCCTAGACGACTCGCCGTTATTTGTCCTACTGAGCACTAATAGTTTTAATTAGAGAAAGACTCTTCAAAACATCTTATTCCGATATTTTTCGATTCAGGTCCTTCGGTTATTCCAACCTCTTCGTCCTAAGCAAGGCAGACTTGAACAACGCCCTAATCCAATACCCGGAGGCTCAAGATTTGCTCAATAAGAAAGCTAAACAGCTCATGAAAAAGAACGCCGCCTTGGAAATGAAAAGGAACGCTTTGATTGTGATAAATAACCCGACACCTCGTCCGCCCCAAGCGAGGTTGATCGAAACGGTACTACAGGTACTGCCTCCAGATTCAGAGACCAATCGTCTGCTGAGATTCGGTTCGAGGACTAGGGATAGGAAGAAGCCGAATATGGAGTTTCAAGGTGCGGAATAGTTTGCCGTCGGAAAGCGATATAGAGCGGTACAATGAGACATTGGATAATTCGTTCGAGACCAAAGTTACCGTGCATAGGACGATGAATTGAATTCGACTGAGGAGTTGGATATGTGAATTTTTGAGATATGTGGAGATTATATTTTTTATAGGTTTGTAAGGGATGATTATGTATTGGAAATAAAGAGTTATTACAGTTGATATTAATTAGTTTTTCGTTCCTGCTTTCTTAAATATTCAAATATGTTTAGTTCCTGAAACTTCTTCATTAAAGTTTTCACAATACTTTTTTTTTTTAACTTGAAGATTCATATTCATAGGTTTAAGATGTCTAAATACAATTTATAAAGTCGGATCTTACTATTAACGCCATCTAGCATTAGGGAAACGAACTGAATTGACACAATATGTCAACTTACCATGATCTCCATGATACTGTAAAATAAAAGAACTTGAAATAACTTGAAAAAAATGAAAAACATTAAAGCATTGTTTATATAACAGTATAGTTGTTCAACCGCTGTTGCCGTTAGATGCTGCCTCCAGTGAGTAACTTAGATACTACAATGTACGAATGAAATTTATTTATGAATCGGCAATTTATATTTTCTAAGGAGAGAAATTGGCTGCCTATACGGACAGGCGTAACCATCAATAATTCGGTTTTTGTATGATACGCCAAAGTACAGGTGTATGTTCAATTGTTGCTTTATGCAATTATTTAAATTTGTTGTTCAAAATTTACTACGTAATAATTAAAAAAAAAAAAAAAAAAACAGCAGAAATAGACCAACAAGTATTAAAAACATCAATTTCTTTTGATCAATAACCAACACTTTGAAATATATACTTAATAAGAAGAAATCACATCGGTTAAGCATGAATACTGGAAGAACTAGAAAACTAAACCTTTGGATAAGTTTTCATGTCTACCCACTTAAATTAAATTCAGTGCCTAACAGAAATGTTTCAGAGATGACACATAAAACTGCGAATGTAACGTGCAGAAACGTTTTTGTTTACCGTACAGAACAGTATGTGACATGTCAGCCCTCAGAAGCGTCTCAAAAGAAGCGTTGCGTTTGAATACATTCTAGAAACGTAACTGTAAATATTTAAAAAACGTTTTTTAAACATAATCATTTGGATCATTTCTGTACCATAGAGGTAAAGCGTCGTAAGCCCATTTTTTTGTTGCCCATTATGGACCTTAATAGCCAAATTTAAATTTCCCGCAATTATTCTTAGTAACTTCAACGTTGAAACACCAAATTACCCACCATTTTGTACTAGATTAATAGTTATTTTAATGCCTTTACGTTGAATTCACTAAAAATTGTGGCGGCAAATTTAAATTTGGCTATTAGGGAAGTCTAAGTATATACCATTTTCTGTAATTGCATATTAAGCAAATCGTATACATTTCATATTGGGCAAAAGTGGACTATTTTGTCGCAGAACTCTCCAGTATACCGCAAACCAGCATGTCTAAATCATATCTTTATGGTATCTTAAAAAAATGAGCACCGACAATTATGAGTAAGTATTTCTTTCTTACAGCAGCTAAAAATATTAAAAGATTAAAAAGCTATTTGTGATAAATAATAAAAGTGTTTTAACACGCTCTAATACTACTATATATACACTATTGCGTTGAATATAAGTTCGCTAACAAATTTGTTTTCCCAGCAAAATGTTAGTTGAGGTTATGTAATCATGTATATCACTAGTTGAGAGAAACTTTAAGCGGGTCATAATTGAACTATGTATATATACCTAATATACTTACCGAATTCTCAGCTTTAGGTGTTTCTTTCATTATATTAGTTAGAAAAAGTCCAACTTTGCCACTTAACCACTAACCACAATCTGATCTGGCTACAACAACCACCAATACACAAAGTACGCAAAAGTTGTAGGTTTGTGTGTGCGCAATGTGCTACTTACACAAAATACATTTTTGCGCCTACTTGAAATAAATTTACACTGCTTATGTTTCAACTAATAGATTTACTATAAAATAAATATCTCTCCTGCTGAAACAATATAGTGAGGTTATTCTTCACAAATTTAAAATCCATTTTACAATAATTATTATAGTTATAATTTTGATTATAATAATAAATTATGGAAAACATAAAACAGAAAATACATATTTTCAAAATCAGATTTGTAATCATGAAGTTAGAATACATTTTTTTACGTAACCATAATTTTACGGTTAATTCATTTTTTTTTATTATAAAACTCCAAATATGTTTTTATATTTGAATGCATTTGTCAGTAACTCTAATTTGCAAACAATATACCTAAAATAAACTACATCTAACGATTTAAATAATTAATTAACCAATTTTATATAAAATAAATTAAATAAAAACAGTAATAAACAATCTTTTTCAACGTCAAATCATTTTTAACAGTTCGTATCTGGAAATAAAGTCTGGAATAAATTATAACCAAATTTAAATTTCCCACAATTAATTTCAGTAAGTTCAACATGAAGGTATTAAAAATAACTACACAATACGAAATTATAGGTAATTTTACACTTTAAAGTTGAAGTTTCAAAAATAATTGCGGGAAATTCAAATTTTGTTATTTGGGATTTGGGATGAAATAATTAGTGTCAAATGTTCATTTTGGATGGAATAACAAGTCGTTCAATGCCATTTTCTTTTTTATTTTTGAATATATATATTGGATATATTTGGCACTATAAAAATGAGAAGTATAATTTAAAATTTGGCATGGGAAATTATTTTTTTAAAAATAATTACACTATTTTTTGCCACAATACAGCAAATGTGCAATAATACGTAATAAGAACTTTGTTTTGCTGCTACTGAATTTATATAAAGTATTAATACTTTTCAAGTTATCGAAGAGGAAGCTGCTAGTGTCAAAAATGTTCGAATCTCCATAACTCGTCAGATCGATCAGGCAGAAAGAACTCTTCGCTAGTTATATTCTTACTACCCGTACAAATACATATAATTATGTCATCCCGCAATTATGCTTAATCTTTACTTTGTACAACTGCGTAGTTATAAAAGTACGTGGATTAACTTCTAAGAACTACGATAAGATTAAATCCGTGCTTTTGTTTCAACGATGTTTTTCACACACTCCGCTCGAGTCGTCTTAGACATAAGTTTAGTTTTTAAGATTAACCTTTTTGTATTAATTAAATAAATAAATAGTTTTTTAAAAAGTATATCTTAATAAAAGATATATATAATTGGCGCAGTCATTCGGATTTTTATCGCTGCAAATTTATCGTAAATTTGTGTTGATTTCAATCATTCAAGTGATAAACCGAACTGTAAATTTGTGCGAAAGTGGAAATCACGGACTTCCAACTACTTGGACCTGGTACACTGACCCAATACAGAAGCAATTGGATCCGATTTTCATCGAGAACAAGAGGATTCATTTGAACATCGAAACAAAACTGGTACCATCGAGGTCTCCGGCGGCGTGAAACAACCCAAGGAATTCTTCCATCGCGGAATGAAGCCTTTATTCTTAATACTAATAGTTCTGTAAGTCTTTACATTATTCTTTTAAATATATATGAGTGAAACAATTGACGAAATCATAAACCGATTTAATAATATATACATAAACGAAATGGCGAATTTTGAACCAAAATATTTAGAATGCATTCCGACATTTAGTGGAAATGCCGATGAATTAAGTAGATTTTTAAGTATTAGTGAACACTAGTTACTGCATTTTTTGATCAAAATGATCAACTAATTTTAGAAATTTTCTATATTATTAATTCAATAATTAACAAATTAAAGGTAGAGCTAGATTAGTAATAAATACTCATAGCATCACATCTTGGTTAGAATTGAAAACCGTTTTATCCCGTAATTTTAGTGATCAAAGGAATGAAAGTGTTCTAACTAGAGATTTAGTGTCCTTAAGACAGAAACAGGGTGAAAATCCACACCAATTCTATGAAAAATGTTTACATTTATTACAGACAATTTTTACATATATAAATATTCATGAACCCGCTGCTACGAAAGCATCGAAAAGAACATATTACAGAAATTTAACATTAAATACATTTTTAGCAGGTTTAAGAGAACCCTTAGGCAGTATGATTAGGGCAATGAAACCTAATGATTTAAGTGAAGCAATACAATATATCATATCCGAAAAATATTTTACAGTTGCAAAATGTACCTAAACCAGTACAAAAAACAGTACAACATAATTTTAATCAACAATAGCCACCACATTATACATTATAAATAAACCGATGTATATTCCAAATCAAATTCTAAATTCAATGGATATTCAAATCCGCAATATCAAAATACATATTATCAAACCCTCAATATCAAATCAAAATAGACAATTTCCAAGTCAACCGATTAATATTCAAAATAGACCAGTACAGGAACGATTTTTAACTAATAAACAAGTTTTTCCACAAAACACAACCCTCAAATGTTGGAAACTAATCCGAATAAAATAGATACGAGAAAACCAACACCGATGAGCATTTGCACATCAACCCAATGCGATCACAGTTCAATAATATAGATATACCTGACAGGAATTTTCTCCAACTAATAATTGTTATAACAATCCAACAAATTATGAATGTCAAGAATATATTAATGATAACGATAACTATAACTATGAATATGATGCAATCCGTCTTCGTCATTTGAAATAGAAGATAATGATGATGAAAATTTTTACAAAACAGCCTCAAAACAATCCAGAGACATAATTGAATACTAACATAGACGAACTAAAACAATTACCCTACATTCAAATACATAATCCTCCAATGAAGTTACTTGTAGATACAGGAGCTTCCAAATCTTTTAAAATCCACATGTTGCTCAAAAATATATTGTAATTATATTAGAAATGATCCATTCACAGTATCAACTGCATTATTAACTTCGACCCATAACACAGTGTGACTATACCAGCACCCCCAGAATTTATTTACCTGGACCGCTAGATTTAAATTTTATATATTTCATTTTCACGATCATTTTGATGGATTGATCGATGCGATATTACTTAAAGCATTAAATGCAAGATTAGATTTTTTAATTCAAAATTAGTACGCCCAACGCAGAATTTATAATGAAATATCAACACAACAGGACAACCTACTATTCATCAAATTCAACTTTCTCCTAATACGAAAACACGTAAAAACAAATACCTGTAAACGTAAACAAATGGTGAAATATTAATTAAAAAATACAAATTCAAGATTGCGAAATTCCCGAAACAATAACAAAAGCAATTAATCATTACGATATATAGAAATATTAAATAAGTCCGATAGGAATATTAATCTAAATTTAAGGAACCAATACGCGTTACACGATTTGATAAACAAAAATTTGAAATTTTTAATATTGAATGTTCCCGAAATAAAACCGCGAAACCTAAATAATAAAATACGTACTGATCACATGAACAGTGAAGACAACAAGCCATATTAAAACTTTGTAAAGAATATAGTGATATTATTTTATAATGAAAACACAAAATTAACCTTCACAAGTGAAGTCAAACATAAAATAAGAACTAAGGATGAGACCCCTATTTATACAAATCATATAGATACCCATTTATACATAAACCAGAAGTAGATAAACAAATTAATTCAATGCTAGAAAAAATATTATTAGACCAAGTAATTCACGTGGTCATCACCAATTTGGATAGTCCTAAGAAAGCGGACGCGTCAGGAAAAAAGAAATGGAGAATCGTAGTAGATTATCGAAAAATTAATGAAAAAACTATAGATATAAATACCCCACTTCCTAATATAACAGATGTTTTAGATAAATTAGGAAAATGTAATTATTTTTACCACTTTGGATTTAGCGAGCGGTTTATCACCAAGTTGAAATGTACCCTCCAGATATAGAAAAGACGCCTTTAATGTAGAGAACGGGCATTTATGAATTTTAAGGATGCCTTCGGTTTTAAAGAACGCACCTTCGACGTTCCAAAGAACAATGGACAACATTTTAAAGGTATACAAAACGAATACTGTTTAGTTTATCTATGACGACATAAATATCTTTTCAACTTCATTACAAGAGCATATAAATCACATTAGAAAAGTTTTCCAAAGATTACGTGAACAAATTTTAGATACAACTAGATAAATCAGAATTCTTGAAGAAAGAAGTTGCATATTAGGTCATATAGTAACCCCTTCCGGTGTTAGATCTAACCCAGATAAATAACCGCTATTAAAATTATCCCATACCGAAAACAACAAAAGAAATTCAAGGATTTTTAGGATTACTAGGTTATTACCGTAAATTTATTAGAGACTTTGCAAAATTACAAAACCGTTAACGAAATGTCTTAAGAAAAGGCGCACAAATAATTCATAACTCAGAATTCATTCAATGCTTTGAAACGTGTAGAAATTTATTAATAACGACCTTTACTTCAGTATCCAGACTTTACGAAAGAATTTATTTTAACGACAGACGCTAGTAATTATGCAATCGGCGCTGTTCTATCACAGGGAGATATAGGGAAAGATTTACCCGTAGCATACGCTTCCGTACCTTAATCAATCAGAAATTAATTATAGCACTATAGAAAAAGAATTATTAGCCGTAGTTTGGGCAACCAAATACTTTAAGGCCTTACTTATTCGGTAGACGATTTACAATCGTTTCAGACCATAAGCCATTACAATGGTTTATTTTCTCTAAAGGAACCCAATTCAAAGTTAATTCGTTGGAAACTACGTTTAGAAAGTATGATTATAAAATTGTTATATAAAAGGGAAATATAATAAAAACGCAGACGCCTTATCGCGAATAGAACTAAATACTAATGAATTGAGAAATTACATTCAAACATTTAATGAAGAAATAGCAACAAACAACGACAATCAATCTATGCAAGTTAATTTATGAAGAAGAAATAATAGAATCCCAGATGATGAAATGAAACAGTTCATACTAATCACTCTGAAAATTTAATTGTTGAAATCCAATCACTGATAAACCCTTAAATGTTAACTCAAATCAAATTATATTCAATATGTCTATCATTCACCAATTAAACTAAAATAATAAAGATATTTGATAAACAACGAATTATTGTTCAAATTTCTAAAAATAACTTCAATCAAGATATTATTGATTTTATAAAAGCATTTATTGTACAGATATTAAATATCATATGCTATTTGAACCCGAAAAACATATATGAACCATTTTGTGAAGTGTAAGACGAAATTTTATTTACCCTTCTTATAAATTTTACAAATGTAATAATAAATTAGAAGATATCGAAAGGAAGACGATCAAAAAGGAATAATACAAATGTATCACAAAAGTAAAACAAACCATAGAGGTATTAACGAAACTGAAGCGCGTATAAAGAAATTTTATTACTGGCAAACATGAAAGAAACAATTAGACAATATATTAATGAATGTGAAACCTGTCAGATTACTAAATATGATAGAAACCCTCCTAAAGTAAAATTTAATGTCACACCAACAGCCACGAAACCTTTCGAATACTACATATTGACCTATTTCAAATTGAAAAACAAAAAATTCTTACTATAATAGACAGCTTTTCTAAGTACACACAAGCATACCCATTGCAGTAGCAATTCGGTAGAAATTGCAATAACCTTTTACAATTATTTCTCATCATAATTTACCCTCTTTAATTATTTCAGACAACGGTCCTGAATTTAAAAATGTAATTCTACAAGATTTCTTTAAAGTTCATAATATACAAATTCATTTTTGCACTCCTCGTCATCCACAATCGAATGGCATGATCGAAAGAGTACACTCTACACTCATCGAACACATGAGAATATTGAAAAACAAATTCCCTAACGAAACCGCGATAACTAGAATGAAGTATAGCATTATCGGTTATAATAATAGCATACACTCTGCTACGAAAAAGAAACCCATCGAAATCATAACAGGTCATATTGAAAATGATGATCCTTTAAATTTAAACCTAAACGAAAGACTATATTCCGATTATTGTCAAACACATAAAGATTTAACACGCGAGATGTACAGACATCTTAATGAAAACTAACAAACACAAAAGTAAGAATCATCGAAAATCGAAATTTAACGCGAGAGAAGAAGCAGCAGAGTATTACAAGGCGAAACAATTTATAATAAATCACCAATAGAAATAAAGCCTCGAATCTGTATAACCCACAAGTTGTCGAGGAAGATAGAGAGAAAGTTATAATAACACAGAAAGGGATACAAATACATAAAGACCAATTAAAACGTAAAAAGGAATGATATCCTTTCTGAAATACATTTTATTATTTTATAATTATTATACTATATAATATTTTTATATTACATTTTTTTATTATTATTATATCATATTAACCTTATTAGTAATCACTTATAATTTTATAATATATATATTCTTATTATACTTTAAGACGACTATTTTATTTTAGATATGAACTAGCACCAATGATGTGTGACGACTACTCTACAATCAAATTAGATAATTTAGAGAACAATCCTGGAATCTTACCATTCAAGGTAGGCCTTGCAAAAATTCATCAATACTCAAGAACATTTATACATTATTTCGATTTGCAATCCTATTGAAATGCAATTGAATGCTATTAAACGTTTATTTAAAAATTAGGATTATCAATTAATCACGGAATGAATGAAACATTTTCCGGAGAGTTAAAATAATATAAACAAACAATTATATTTCAACTACATCATGCAACAGAAAGGCTAAATAATATAATGCCCTTAAAAAGAAGCAAACGCGGATTAATAGATGGACTCGGTAGTATATAAAAGCAATACTGGAAACTTAGACGCTTCGGATGCCGAAAAATATAATACAATGATTAATGATTTGAAAACTAATCAAGGAAAGATTATTAAAACTGTAAATCAACAAATATCCTTATCACACCACATTATAGAAACTTTCAATGAAACATTATCACTAATTAATCATGATCAAGAAATAATCGAAGAAAGAATTAATAATATAAGTAACACTTTAAACAAAACATATTTTACTTTCTTTAGTTTCTTCAATGCAAGAAACATAATGGACCAAATGGATTTAAGTTTAAATACTATTATACAAATTTAACGGAATTAGAAAATGCAATAACTTTGCTAGATTACATACAGTACATTCATCAATAATAAAACTAAAAGAATTGGAAAGCATTCTAAAACAAATTGAATCTGAAACAGATAAAAGTCAAATGATTATTCCATTAACTAAGGAAAACATTCCAAAATATTATGATGTCATGGATATTAAAGCTTTATATATTTGATGCACAATTGTGTTTATTTTGTCAATACCGGTAGTATTACCAGAAACATTTAATTACTATCATTTATATTCAATTCCTAATAACAATTCAACTATAATTTCAAAAGCACCTTACTTTATCGCAAACGAACGCCACTATATGTATTTAAACGAAGAATGTAAAGACGTTGGAACAAATTACTATTGTAAACATAATCAGTTGTTAAACGGCTTAATTAAACAAGATTGTATATTTCAAATTTTACATTTAACTCAGAACTATAAAGCATGTCACAAAGAAAATACTATTGTAACAGAAACTATTATCGAAGAAATTGATAACGCTCATTATTTAATAATAATTCCTAAGAGAATAAAAGTTCATTTAAATTGTCATAAAGAAGATTATCAAGAATTAATTGGAAATTATTTAATAACCATTCCACAGAATTGTAGCTTTGAAATTGGAAATACAAAACTTTCTAATTATAAGAAATTTAATAAAATATTATCTCCATTGTTGTTACCCCACATTTATATAAATGAGCACAGGATTTAAAATGGACACCACTGTACCATTAAAATTAGATAAGGCAAGTTTAAATAAATACAACGACTAAAAGAAGAAACTAATAAATTGAAAGAGATCCAATGGTTAACATTATACTGAATCTCCAAACATTTGGACAATTGTGTTATACATTACTGTAATTGTAATAATATTATATTATGTTATAAAGTTTTATTTAGAAAAATATTTGTAATTGATTTATAAGAAATAATGGAAGCAACGAAAATACAGAAGAGGATCGGCAAGAGGATCCAAGGCCCTTCTACCCCATTAGTGTATAAGGTCCATCTTGTAGGGGAGGAGTTATATTCTTACTACCCGTACAAATACATATAATTATGTCATCCCGCAATTATGCTTAATCTTTACTTTGTACAACTGCGTAGTTATAAAAGTACAGTGGATTAACTTCTAAGAACTACGATAAGATAAAATCCGTGCTTTTGTTTCAACGATGTTTTTCACACACTCCCGCTCGAGTCGTCTTAGACATAAGTTTAGTTTTTAAGATTAACCTTTTTGTATTAATTAAATAAATAAATAGTTTTTAAAAAGTATATCTTAATAAAAAGATATATAATTCGCTAGGTATTAAATACTAAAATATTTAGGAATGCAGTATGAAATTATAAATAACTTATGTACAAAATTAATAGGGTTATATGATATGCTTAATAATATCTTAAAAGCGTAATATTTCCTTACTGGTACACATCAGTACGTATAGGTACCTAAATTTTTATTTACAAGGAATTTTACGCTTCTTAGTTCCTACCACTAAGCTTGAGTAAAACAGATGATAATGGCTATATCTACTTAGTCGTACACCTTTTTGCGTAAAACACTTTTAAGAGTAATAATGCATACTATCATATCGTGAACTTCCATTTACTCTTAATAAAAATTTATTATTTTGAGAAGTAAATTGACCGATTCTCTCTCTTCTTGAGTTCGCCTTGAACGAAACTCTCTGAAAGTAGCTGAGCAGCTTCTCATTTATTCTTTTAATAACTTTTTTATGTACCTCTTTACTGTTGCATTTTTTAAACTAGAAACCCAATTTCTCACTTAATAAAATAACCGTCCTTGTTTCCTAAATTCGCTAAACTTCGTTTGCGAGTATCTTAGGAACGATATATTTTCTTCCGAATCGCCCAAAGTTTTGTTGGCTAAGCAAAAAATGCTTAAATAATTTCGACACTTTAAAAGGAAATTTAGGGACGTTGTACTTTAAATCGGAATTTCCTTCTCTGGTGCTGTACTTTAAATGTAATATATTTACTGATGTTCGAAGTTTAGGTATGTAAGTGTGTTACGAGAATTTGTAAGTATTTGTAATAGTGCCGTCTGCTGGATATGTTATTAAGCTTGACGGATTTTCGAGGAACCTATTAACCTTCATCAATCACAGAGGTTATTTATTTCTTTGCGGACATATGTTTAGGTTCGCAGAAGAATTTGTTTTTGATATATGTATATGTACCTACACTACTGTAGATAATTAAATAAACGAGGTCAGGGGTAAGAAGAGTACCTAAGTTTGGGTTACAAATCACGTCAAAATAGAGATGAGAAATGTGACAACTATAAATATTATGGCTGTATTGAAAATTCCAAACAAAACAATAGCACACAAAATCCGCACATTGAGAAAAAGGTGAAATTAAATACATATATATTGAGATCAAATATATTTTATATATAAATATGACTATATATAAAAACAAAATGTATTTAGATCAAGTATAATTTTTGTTAATTTTTTTTTATTCAAATTCTCTTATTTCATCATATTGTTCTAAAGTTACATTAACTCTGTTTGTAATTACACGCTGTGTTAATTATTAACTTGTTTTATTTAGTCAAACCTTTACATTGCACATGACGTTACTAGCTTGGCCATCTTAGTTACTATTACTGGTGTTACCAACTACAGATTAGTAATATACCTAACATCTCCCTTGGTTAAGAATAAAAACATCAATTAAAACTATTGGCATAACATCCTAAAACTAAACATAGAAACATATATTATACAAAATCTTTGTATCTTGATGGTTGCACCACTATTCTTCCAGATCGAGTTTTCATCGTATCATGCAACTCCCTACTTTCTTCATTCGGTTTTTCATCCCTCACGTTGTCACTGACGTAACAGTTGAGAGCCTAAACTGTCAAAATTAAATTAATATGGAATTTAAGCCGCTGCAAGGGCTAACTTTGATCGGGGATGTATCCCAAAATTGGAGAGCTTTCAAACAGAAGTTTGAAATTTTTATAGATGCAAATGAATTAACTAAAAAGCCGGATGAAGTAAAAATAGCAATGCTACTAAATTCAGTAGGAGATGAGGGTCTGCAACTGTTTAACACTTTTAATTTAAAAGAGGCAGATAGAAAAAATTACAATACACCAAGAAAGTCGACTGTATTTAATAATAACAAGTTTTTTACAAGAAGCCAATTGGAAGGAGAGTTATTCGACCAATTTCAAACAGAATTATAGAAATTGGCAGAAGAGTGTGAGTTCGGGGAACAAAAAGACTCCTTAATACGAGATAGAATTATCATAGGAGCACGCAGGATAAAAGCCGGCAGAAAAGACTGTTACGGGAAGAGGATTTGAAATTAGAGAAAGCCATTAAAATATCTAGACTATATGAAGCAAGTCAAGAAGAGGCCAAGTTATTACGAGAAAATACAAACAAACTCATGTTTTCATTCTAAAATACTTGATATTAAGAGTTACAATTAATTTAACAATAAGTTTTATTTATTTTAAATACACTTATGTATGAATTTAAATAAAAAATGAAACAAAAAAATTGATCACCTCAAGAAAATTCATGTAATTTAGAAAATCGATTGCAAGGATTGTAATAGTAGGTACTTACATATATTGGCCAAACTCAACAATATCTACGTAAAAGGATATATACACATTATACACACAAACAATACATAGAAACAAAAAGCGCAATGCATCTGTACTTTAGGTCATCTCAATTTAGCACACAGATTTTTTAAACACAAAAATACTAAAAACTGAAACAAACTACATTAAAAGACTAATTAAAGAAATGTGTAACATAAAAAAAATAAACAGTCAATGAACCATTGAGAAGACATAAACTCACTTAGCTTAATTCATAATAAAGGAACATACTAACTAATTGTCTATGTTTTACATTCAAAAAAAAAAAAAAACCAAAAAAGTAAAAGTTATCGTAAAATTAGTAATGTAAAAGTATTAGATTATAAAAAAAAAATTAAAAAAAAAGTATTTATTGTATATATATTATAATTGCTTATTTTAATGATTTATAAAAAAAAAACATGGAAATATAGTTGCTTGAAAAAAGTTGACACAAGTACAAAGAAAAGATTTTCGCAAAAAAAACTTTAGATGAAGTTATACACATATCGTACTTTAAGACCTAAATAACAAATAAATTAATGAACATAAAAAATGAAGAGGTACTTACGGTCAAATAGTTCTATAAACTAATATCCATATTTAACTCTGTGTGAGTTGTTAATATAGGAAAAAAGAAATCAAACAAAGGTCTGTCCCTCAAAAAATAACACAGGATCAGTTTCGCTCTATCTGAGCATCCTCAAGCCAGCTATAGAAGTATCATATAATAAGAGTCTGCAATAATTATTGGCAATATGGTTTTGTATAAAATTGATCTTTTTTTTCAAATTATGGAGTAAAGCAAAATGGTAAAAGAATTTAAAAAAATACTTACAGTTTAGAAGCAGTTAAGAATGGTCAAAGTTTAAAATTAAAAAAAATACTAAATTAGCACTATTTGTTCAATATTAAGAAACTGATCATGCGGTTCCCTTTAGAATTATAGCCTATCAGAGTAGCAGGTGAGTGAGAGTCTCTAATTAGCACTACGAACTGATTATGAGGTTGCAGAGCTAATGTAAAAAAATAAATAAGATTTTTTTTGTTAAAACTTTTAGTATAAAAATATTGTTATTCCAAAAATACGATATTTCCAAATATTAATTTTATTTGGTGTTAATACAAATTTTTTAATAAAAATTAAAATTTATTAAAACTTTTTTTTCAGTGTACGTTGATGAATCGGTCCGCAAATTTCGAACAAAGATTATCAATTGTTACGATATTTTTCGGTAAAATGAGCAACATATAGACGATTTATTCCATATCACTTTTGGGAATTTGCACTTCTTATCCTAAACGATCTTTTGAAAATATTTACTGTAGGATTTTGTTTCTAATAAACGTTGTAATATAATACACTATACAGTTCGAAAATGCATTAATAAAAGTGAGTTTATTTATGAATCTCTGACAAGTTTCTTAGTTAGTTTCTTTTTTTCCCAAAAAAAAGTGGTTTCCCACCTGGAAGACCGCTAAAAGCAATACGCAATACACTTTAACATAATTTTAATGTTACACGGAACAAAAAAAATATGCTGTTTTAAGGCTCATTGCATTCAACATAAATATTATTTGCTGCAACAGTATTTAGAGTATATTTTTGATCAATTACACCTCTAAGAATTATGTTCTAATTATTTTTTTGTATAACATGTTGGTAATAATAATATGCCTTGTCAACTATACGTCATATGTTAAATATTTCAATTATCCTTTGCATTTCATGAAAATCACAGTGTTCACTCCCACTAATAGAAAAAAACAAACAAAAATTTAAATACATAAAACAAAGCAAAAGAAACAAAATTGCCCAACCAACTCATACATCATCCAGACGTCAGCAATTACCATCAATTTTCCAGCGTCGTTTTCCTTTAATTCCCAACCACCCGCATTTAAAATCCTTTCCCCCGCATTTTTTTTCGTTTTCCCTTTTTTTTTTATTGTCCCCCGTGAAAGTTTCCAACGGCGCATAGATACGCCAAAACGAATCCACGCCATGTCAACGGCAATGAGTGCATTACTCGGTATTACAGTTTATGGAATGTATAAATTGCGGTTATTACCATCGCGCTGGTAATCGACAACGAGCATGAACGAATCCGAAACCATAAACATCATGTTAATTCATAATGTGGATGATGACGCTCGCGTGCTACGATCTCAATGGCGTGCGGACACGCCAAGAATGCTTTCTGTGCCTTTTAGTATATCTATATATGTAATACGGCCACTGTCTTTGTTCCTCGAGCCTCGAAGTCCGCCATGCAGTCGATATTTATTTTGTATAAGGTAATTTAATTGGTCTCTTGGGTGGTGGAATACAAGTTTCAAAAAGACTCAAAAAGTCTAAAGAGGGATACGACAAGGAGTATGCAATTTTTTTAGCTGTATATCTACAATAAGCTAAAAATCTCAATCCTGTCTCAAGTTAGATATGTAATTTGTATTTGATATAATAGTATATTAAAGTACGAGTTTCATAAGGCATGATTTTGTCGCACGAGTTCAAGTTTAGAAAACGAGCCGCAGGCGAGTTTTCTAATGAACGAGTGCGACAAAAAGCCTTATGAAACGAGTCCTTTATACTATTTTTTGTATTTTGCATTATAAATTGATAATAAACACTTAATAAAAATTTCATTAAAAATGTTGAGTTTTATTTTATATGAAGTTGGTCACATTGACATACGATTGACATTTGACGAATTCAAAATTCAAATTCGGCTATTTAAAGACATATCAAAATATATTAAATTACAAGCCTATTTAAAACGATTCTCTGAGGGATACGAGGCTAAGAAATCTAAAATTTTATGCATTGAAGATATTAATAAATTTATAGAAGAAGGTTCTGATGCATTGTATTTAGCAATAAAGGTACGATATTATTTGCAAAATATAATTTTTTATGTAATGGATTTAATTTTAGATCGTTTTAATAATGGTTACACAGGTGCTGTAGACGAGATGAATTAACAAATATGTCCATACATGATTTGGAATTTAAGAGTGATATTATTTGGTGACAGTACCTAAAACAAAAAATAATATCGTAAGAGTTTTTGCAATTACGGATGAAAGATGGATTACTTAATTAAAAAATATGTCGCCCTGCGACCAAAAAATATATAATCATTCAAGATTCTTCCTTACATATCGCAATGGTTATTGTATATCGTGCCCGATTGGAATTAATACGATCGGCAAAATGCTAAATTAATAGCTGATTTTCTAAAATTGCCCAATTCAGAGCTTTATACTGGACATTGCTTCAGACGTTCTAGTGCTACACACTTAGCAGACGCAGGCAGTGATTTGCTGACTATAAAACGTCATGGTGAAGGTTACGTCGAAACATCTATGAAAAGTAAAGTGGCTGTAGCGCACAACTTATCAGGGCCAAGTACATCTGGTCATTCTAGAGTTATATCATCGAATGATTCTCAATCACAAGAGTCTACCATTAAAGCCAATAACATAACTCAGCAAAACTTTGTTACGAAGAATTTGCCTGGCATAACAATACGTGCTCAAGATACTTGTTCCGTTAGTGTAAATGTATACAGTAATTCCACGTTTCATAACAATAACAATGTAAACTAAATTTGTATAGAATTTTTGATTAAAGTATTTACAATTTACATGCATTAAACGTCAATTTTGCTTTCTGTCATAATGTATTCAATACAGCCAACCTATAGAAATGAAAAAGGGCGTATCACAATGAAGCACTTTTCGATACGCAAAAGCGTGTTACAATTGCGTTTTTATGAACGCAAAATAGAAAAACGATATTAAAACATTGGGGTATTGTTTGACAAATTTAAATTTTCTGGAATTATTTTTAGGAACGTTGAGGGAAAATGTATGACTTTATACTAGAAAAATAGTTAATTTAATACCTTTATATTGAAGTTACTGATAATAATTCCCAAAAAAAAATATTTTTTTAAATAGCTTATGGCGACTTATTTGAAACAAATTTTAGTTACCTAAACTAAATATTGACAGATGTTGTCAACATGAAGTTCCAGTAAAACTATAAAAATATATAAGCAATTATGATATAAAACGCATATGTATAATGTTAATTATATGTATATGGGTAATTCCTCGAAAAAATAATCCCTAATAAATGCTTTAAATTTATTTGATTGCTGGATTTCCTCTTTGTATATCGGAATTAACCACCAATTAACTAACTTAAGCAGTTTTAAATCTTTCGGGGAAACACGCTGCTTAAAAGACAAATGAATTAAAAAAAGTAGAAGGCTAGCTAGAAATGTAGCAACAAATTCTAAAATTCTGTACGGAACGTTATCACACTCATTGAGTCAGTACTGTAAGCAGTTCTATGAACAGTGGCGGCTCAGCTTGCAGTAGTTTATTACGTCGTTTATTGTTAACTAAAATAATACCGACATAAAAAATTAATGTGACACATTTAGAAGCCACTTTAAAACGAAAAATTACAATTAATTAATAAACCACATAAACAAGTTTAAAGTTCGTCAAGGCCGGTCGGATGACGTCATTGCGGAGCACATTAGAAACAACCAAATATATCTATGGTAAAGATCCAAATTTATTCACAAACTGTTAATTAATGTAAATCAAATGCAGCTTTGCTTTAAAAAGCTCGTGTAGGTTGATGTTCCCTTTATCTATCTTGTCGCCATCTAGTAGCGCTCGCGTTTATTTCCACAATTTTAGCAAAGTTCGTGTGTGTTTGTGAAATATTTTCGTCGCTTTTATAGAAAATCGAATCTTAAAAACATCTTAACGCTTTAAAATATGATTCGTAGCCCCAGCTTTAGCTCCCCAACGCGAAAATTTAAAAAAATTGTTAAAGAATAGTTCAGCTGAGGTCGTCAGTAATAATTATGGCCCAATATCTATTTTAAGCGTTTTTTTCCCAAGATTGTATAAAGATTAGTTGCTATTAGACTTGTGAAATATTTGAATGACGAAAAACTTATTAATGGTAATCAATTTGGTTTTAGAAAAGGTAAATCGACAGCCATAGTAAAAATTCTAGATCAACTATATGCAGGCCCAGATGCTGGGGAATCTTGTGTTGGTTGCTTTTTGGATTTAAGTAAAGCCTTTGATCTAGTTGACCACGCAATTACTTTAATGAAATTGGAATGTTGGGGGTGGCACTGAATTGGTTTTCATTTTACCCGCAAAAAATAGATTACATTAGATAGAAGCAAACAGAGCATTTTTTATGTTTTTGTATTCTTGATATTTTATTATTAGTAAAAATAAAAAATTGACCCGTGGAGGAATCGAACCTTCCGACCTTCGACTTGCATAATAAGTGCGACGCTCTGACCACTAAGCTAACGAGTCCTATGAACAATAATAATGCAATAATAAATGTTATAACAAATGTATATCTTATCCGCAGATCAAATATAAAATTCGATTGAAGGCAAACCCTTTAGTGATAATCTTCTCTATCTTTCTAATCCCGATATCTCGATAATTTTACGTTACAGAAAAAGTCATAATCCTACACGTTATAAACACTTTTTTTCCTATCTAACCTATCTTTCACTGTTTACGAGTTATAGGGGGATTCTCTGCTGGTGAGTGGTAAAATAGCTTGTATTTTAAACAAGCTACGTTTTGTGTATTACCGAAACGCAGACAAATAAAATCATTTGTACTGTAGTGCAGAATAAAATAAATTCAGACGATGGAATCCCTCAGTATGTGTGTACGGTGCACACGTACAATTGCGGAATCTAATTTTAGGACACGCATCGAGCGCCGAAGGCGGAATTCTGTGCACATCTGTAGCGCCTGTAATATTATGTCTACATCTGTAACCATATATTTTAGATGCTTACAGAGTTGCAGGTAACTTTACAGACACTACAGATATGCATAGAATTCCACCTTAAAATACAAATATATACCGTACAAACTATTAAAGGTTATGCACAGCGTTAATATGTATATTACTGCATTTTTGGGGGTATCAGGATATTTCGGATTTAACACCTCAAATATAAGTCAGGAGATCAAAAAACTATTACAGGTTTAAATACATCTGCATAATATACGTTTAGACATTTCAACATTTGAATTTTCAACAATACATGCATAATATACATAATACATGCAAGTAAAAAATTGTAAATGCGTGTTAATTATTCTTCATTGCGAATTTAAAGTATTTGTTTTGTTATACTTAGTATACAGCTATTGAAGAATACCTATTTCAAAATGACAAGAAACTTTGTTGTTATATTTTGTTCGTAATATGTGTAGTTAACATTATGTGTTTATTATTATTTGTTTGTTATTGTTTGCGCAAGCCCTGAAAATGCGTGGGCTGTTGGAGTAATGAAATAAATAAAATATATGTATTGGATTATTAGTGAACTCGTCTGAAAATAGGAAATTTCTTCCAATGTAAAAAAATAAGTATACAAAAAAGAAGCTTTAGTCCCATAGCTAATTTCCACAGAAAATATTGTAAATTTTATAAATAAGCAAAAAATTGCAAAGTATGTAGGTAGATGCATACGCATTAAGAAAATAGGTTGCCAAAAATATGTAATATATTTTAAAAAAATGCATGTGATCAGTATTTCAGTTGTTGGTGCAAATTTGGTAAAGATTATAATCATTGGTATTATTTCTTTTAGAGTAATTGCTATTAATTATAACATTCAATTTATTCTTTTTCTTTTTATTTATATACCAGGATTAGTTGAATAATTGTTTGCTAATTACGAGCAAGTGTGCAATTTACATTTAGGATTAAATGGGCTAATAACTTTCCTAACACACAATTAGTATTGCGTTATGTATTCGTAAATCCTATCGCTACTTTTTCTCATTTTCTATAATGGTTCAAGATCAGAATATAATGACCTTGTGGACATAGGAACATCTGCTCGTTGCCCCGTTGAGTAATATAGTAGGTTTGTTCGTTGGTGCTACACTTTCTACACTGGCTTGTAATTAAAACAGGATAGAAGATCTACTCTTTACGTATCTGAGAAAGATAAAAGATGCACCAGTGTAATTGGTGTATCACCAACGAACAAACCTAGTGCCTGCAGCAAAATTTGCGGGGTAAGACGGGAGGAAGAGATAGCAATAGTTACGGAAAGGTTCGGCTCGATGCGTGTCCTGCGATTTCTTTCCACAATTGTACATGACAGAATAACGTCAGATTGATTTAATATCTAAGTTTTTTTCCTTCTTTTATTATTTATTAATACCACATTCATGGATTTCAACATACAATAATATCTAAGTGTTAATATAAAAGAAAAGCAAATTTCACATCTACGCCACATTCAGCCACACCTCTGCCGAAATTGTACTCGAAAAATTCGTTGGTGTTTTAGTTATTCGGTTTTATCAGCGCGGAACACGCGGCTGGTTGTTGTTAAATAACGTTGCAAAACTTACCTGTAAGTAATGAAATGCGTTCAGTTTGCGCGTAAACTACGAGAAAATGCATACTCCAACGAGGTGCTAGGTCGTAATCGGCAGGGAAAATCTAGTACTAACGTTTTCTAGTTCAAGCTGGCCGTTATCGGCTAGAAGTATCGCGTAAATTATACGCCCCGTAGTGTGTGGCGGGAATCTTGATACCGTTTTGATGGAAAGCCTTTCACATACAGCGTATGTGCCGGTGATGTATACTGTGGACGTTTTTACGACTATTGCAATGGCATCGGTGAATGTACTTCGCGTGCGAACCTGATGCGAACATATGTAAAACACATTTGAATAATGTGTTGTTGTTTGTTATCGCATAGTCGGATTTCTGAATGTTGAAATGTAGTACCTAAAAGTATTTTCTGCCGATCGACATTTAAGCTCATACTTTTTTCACTTCTGCTGCCCACACAGAAAGAATAATTCAATGAAATAATCGTTTCACTTAACCAGTTTTTGTAGTTAAAGTTCACGCAATAATAGTTTAATTGTTGCTTGATGAAACTAACCATTTTAAGTCAAAATTTAAGGTATATTTAATAGTGATGCGTTGCTATGAAGCAAACTGCTATTTTGTAGCAACTAATAACCTTTAGCAGTTTGTAGCAGCTATTCAATATCAAAAGAAGCTTTTTGTAGCAGTTTCCTGATATAGTAGCGAAGTGCGAATGTTGTGTATTTGTAGCAGTATATATAGCAGTAAGGAAGTGTAGTGACGTATAAACTGCTTCTTTACGTTAGCAGCTACAACCTGCTTCTATAAATGTTTCTAAATATCTTGTGTAAAAGGAGTATCGTGCGTTTGAATCGGAGTCGCGCGTTCTCGAGCGTGCAAATTTTGCGGTATAGAGGTATTTAGATCGTCTTGATGACTTTGGGAGGCACGTGGCGCAGAAGGCATTTTTTTTTTTTCAATGTGTAAATTAATTGGTGTATGGAGGTAATAATAATTTGATTGAGTAAATTGATTTTTAATTTTTTGATTTATTAATTTGTTGCATTTTGTAGTTGTAACTTCAGTGTGACTATTAAATTTTTTAGAAGAAAGAATTTAGTAAGTTTTTGTCAAATAGATTCTCGTATTATTAAAATCACCTTGATACTTATTACAGTAAATTTGGCACTAAACTGATTGCAATATAATGTTGGTTGTATTTTATTTCAGTGTCAACTTTAGTGGTAACTGTAACTGAAAGACTTCCATAAGTTGTGTATGTGTGTTATTTAGAGATTTGGATGGTGATAATAATACAAGGACAAAGATAAATCATAAAGCTATATTTATTTGATATTATAAATTCAGAAACATTTGATTGCAGAAACAGTCATGTTTATTTTATGGCTCTATCTATGTATCATAGATGTTTTTACCGCAAAAAAAAATGTAAAAATGAACACTTTCATTATATTTTGAAAGGACATTAATGGTATTTTTTGATGGAGGCGGCGGTATGACATTGTCTACACAAATTGTTATGGCAATTAATTGATGCTATTTTGACTTCTTTTTCTCTTCGTGACGTATCTTATATTTTCGTTGAATCTAGTAGGGTAATTATGGAAATCACTATGAAGAGTGCAGTTAACCAAATTTTCTTTTATAAAAGTGACACATTCCAATATTCCAAGATATATACACATGATGTAGTTAAAACTTTAAGTTTAATAAAAGTTTCTCTGCAATCAGCCCTATACGCTCCAAATTCGCAACCAATCTGATACATCTTCTTTGTAGTTTAAATACTTTGAATAAATGACTGGATGACCCCAAACTAAAATGGTATAGCTCATAACTGAATGAAAAAATGAAAAAAATATACTGTTATTAAATAATTAGGCGATAGTTTATTTTTTTAGAGTTCTAATCAAGAAAATTTTGCTTGATAGTTTTGTATACAGATCATTGATACGATTCTTCCAAGTTAACTTCTCTGGTCTTTCTGGCCGAGTTGCCTTCTTCGGGTCTGCACCCGTCCATGGACACAAAAAAAAACAATACACCGAGTAGCTTTACACGTTTAATTAAATGATTCCCAGTTGGTTTCAGTGACAGTATCTGCTTCTGTGCTTTAGTTGGATTCATGCACAATTTATTGGCTAAAAACCAATTATTTATACCAGTATTCATATTCTCAGTATTGGCACTGAAACCACTTTTTGAGGAGTCCGAGTTAATAGCTGTGGTATCATCAGCAAATAGAAAAAAATCGGTGTTAATATCACAATGCTCTAGGTCATTGATGTAAATTAAAAATAAACATTGGTACACCAATATTTGAAACTATTATCATATTTTACGAATTGAAATCTGTCTGATACAAACGATTTAAGTAGTTGTAGGAAAGGTGCAGAGAAGCGATAATGTTTTAATTTTTCAAGTAGAATTTCATGATTTACGCATCGAAGGCTTTTGTTAAATCATATAAGTAATAAAGTAGTAAGAATAAGTACTTTATTTTCAAGAGTACGCACTACATAATAGAAAATGTCAAAAATAAAAAGTATGTTTCTTAAGGCAATGGTCCAAAATAATGTTGGTTAGTCTTGTACTAAGTCGTTGAGAGCTATGCGAAGCCAAATGAATTTACTATAAGGGATTGGTTTGAACTAATTTATTTTTGTTCTAGTATATTTTCAAACACTTTGGGAAAAAGGGTGCACTAGAAATTGAGTGATAGTATTAGGATCAACTAATTCTACCCATTGGGTAGATTCCTTTATTTATACTTTTATTAATGGTTTGTGAAAGAAAATAAGATTTTTGTTATGGCTTTACAATTTAGTATTAATATTGTATGCATATCTGCTGAATGAGTTTTTAGGTTGGGAAAATGGATCTTACATAAATGTAACTCAAGGGTTGAAAATTGAAGGACACTTATTGCAACCCAATATTTGCAGGTGGAGATTCACAATGATGTCACTAGCTTTATTAGTGAAAAAGTTATTTAAGTGTCTAAGTTAAGCGTCTAAATTGATTTCATTGGTATCCTTTTTTTAGGTATTGTAAGAATTCAAATTCCATCCCGGATAATACAAAGTATTTGAATTTCCTTTATGTAAATACGTTGGTATGATACTGATTGTGCATTTGCTGTTAGCAGCGTCTACTTCACGGGAAATAATCAGTCTATTTTGTTTAAAAGTCTCGATAATTAAGATATACGTATTTATTTAAATTTATTTACTTCTTGTCTATTGTATGTCACAATTGCTGATCAGCGAATCCCACATTACTCCCTAGAAAGGCGTTTGAAGTTCAGAAAAATAACGCCAACCATCATTCTTGCGCCCTCTTGTAAAGAGGAGCGGAACGAGTACCTAAATCGGTGCGGAATGACGTCACAACTAAAGTTTATAAAAATTCTTTGCATTGCTGTTTTGAATTAATTGGTTCACGGAGTCCGTTTCAGCTGCAGAAAAAGCACGCGTTACCCCTGCCCCCCCCCTTCGTACCGGGCTTTCCAATTTATAAAATTAAAATAGTTGAAAATTCGGAGAACAGAAGCAAACACCTTCCTCGAAGAGGTTTTGATTTTTTGGCTAAACCGTTCGAAAAACCCCTTTCCTTTTTAAATTTTTGTGAGTGTTGTGTAAAGTTTTTGTGCCTTAAATATTTTCGGATTAGGGGAAGAGTTAATTAGACACATCGGTTGGTAAGATGTTCAAAAATTTGACTTAAAAAAAACTAACCATTGCAAATACGTAGAAACCGTAACTCGTTCGCTCTCTCTCTCTCTCTCTCTCCCTTAATATATGATTTTGTAAAGTAAAAATTACTAAGAGCCTATGTTAAACAACTTTATAAAACTCTTAAATATTCTTTCAATTAATTGTGTTTTGTTTTTGTTATCTTGTTAATTTAATTCCATTGTTTCCATTTATTCAATATATAATTGTAAAAAAATAGTCACTCTTTATTTCCCTATAAAAATAGAAAATTTAAATTTGTAACCTTGGTAGAAGATTTGGAGAGAAATCCTGAGTAAAGAGAAATACGACGATTGGTAAGTGACAATCTTCAAAGGCAAACTAACAGGCCCTGCTTCCGACTGACTGAGGAAAACCACCGTTTGCAACATCTTTGGCTAAATCTTCTAAAACCATAACGAACCAAAAAGATGTTTCCAGCGCTGGCCTCGTCGGCCAAAAGAGCAAGGTGGGGTTAATCTTGTAAAACGAGTTCGTCGGCGACGGAGTGGGGTTTGATCGAAAATACAAACCCCAAGAATGGATAAAAGTTTCGGCGCCACCTGCTAGGAATTACTTAAACCTCTGTCATGCCCCCTGATAAGCAGGAATCCAGGTGATAATTAAAACTCGAAGGGTAAACGGTTTGCAAAATAAACTCATACACAAAAAAATAAAAGAATGAATTCACTGATAAAGAAGCAGTTAATCTTTTATAAATAAAATTGTTATAGAAAAAAAGTTGGTGTTATTGACATAAAATTCAAGAAAATAAAGGTGATACTCTGTATCAGTAAACGTTAATAGCGCTATAAAAATAAGAATAAAATAATAACAAGAAATTCAAGAAAATAAATATGATCTTTGTATAAGTAAATCTTAATAAGCAATAAAATAAGAATGAAATATTGATAAATTATAACAGAAAATCCTGCGTAGGTTTTCGAACAACCGAACGCTTTGGCCAACACAATCAGTTCACACACGTTTATAATAAAGAAATTCTTAAGCCTAAGTTAAATTTTAATTTAAGAAAAGTTTTAGCAGTTTACAAAAAAATAAACATTAAATAGAACTAAATATTTGACTTGATTATACTAGTGGTGAATGAACCACCCTGTTATTACAGCCCGATATTTAATCGGTTGATGTTTTTAAATATAATTTTGAAGTCGTTAAATATAAAAATAAAAGTATACTGTAATACAGTTATTTTTTCTGACTAGTGGATCCTCGCGATGATCCTCGATATAACATAAAATTTACAGTACCGTTGAAATGAAACATAAATAAAAAAAATTAAGTGATCGGGGTTTGATAATTTTTTACTAATGAAAATTTTAAACGCGGACAAATTTAATAAAAGGAAAGTGCAACTTAGCTTTTGGTTCTCAATACAGCTTGTTACGAGCCTTGGAAATCTTCTCCTATCCGAACAAGAATCGTAGCCTCTGGGCAGACTCGGTACTATCCGAAGCAAGAGATGGTCCACTTAATTCAGGAAAGTAAGAATTCTCCAAAGGAGACCTCAAGAGGTCCTCAGCCGCACGGGGGTGTTCAAAATCTCACACAAAACGAAGATACCAAAATTCAAAGGAATAATAACAAGATCTGCTTACCGTTAAATAACGAGGTTTTACAACGAAGAGAAGAAAGAAACAGATATGGCGTTGCAGACGCGTGTGTTCTCAAATTATATCCCAATACATCGGGCCCATCAGTCGTGATGTTCACAAAAATTCCACACCAAACACAAGCGAAGATACAGCCAATGATTATTTCCAGTAAACTTCCAACTAAATCCACAAATGTGTGAAAATGTTTAAAAATTCCAAAGATAGGAAGTAATACTCGTGAGAACGCCTCTAAAACAACAACACAGAATGGCTAGCAAGCCGAAGGAAGGAAACGTCACACAACCAATCAGAAGACAGACAGTGTAAAGTGAATTTGGGCTGAGCACCTTAAAAAGTTTCCAGATAAGAAAACCCGTTCCGTTACAGTATCATTTACAATACGATATACTGCTCTGTGTAGTAATTATATTTATCATATGCACTTTTTAATGCGGATCTATATTGCTTTTATAGTATCAAAGAGAAGGAGTAATATTCTTCTTTGTGACCGTACTTTGTTTTGCCTACGTATTAGAGAAGTGTCCGTATACTATTTTCTTTAATTATATATGTGTGTTATGTCTATTAAAATAAGTTGAATTTTTTTTGTATTTTATCAAACTTGAATATTGTCTTTGTGGTTTAAGTGTAGCTATTCTCTAAGATGAATAAAATATGCATACATAATAATTTGGTATTTGAATATTCAAATCGCATTTGTTATTTGATATTCTTTTTTTTAGGTTTTCCATTGTTTATTTTCACATTTCCTTTTCTCAGTGCCCTACTTCATATTATATATTTCCTGTTAATCTTTTTTTTAATATTAACTTTTTTTTTAATGGAATTCAACCCCAGTCATTTCATGCAACAATTATCAACATCTAAATAATTTACGACGTTTACCAACCCCCTGTTTCAATTGCCCACTTGGACGTAAAACAGTTTTTCCGCATCGTCCTCCATTCGATCGTATAATAACCATCGCCCCAAATAGCACTCCCGTATATCTATAGTAAGGTGAATTCGTTCTCATCACTATTGCCCGCTATCCCGCCGTTATCATTCATTCACTTGGGGCCGCCCCCGCTCATACTTTCCTAGGGGCAGTAACTTCCGTTCCCTTGGTCGTATTTAACGCCACGTTTCGATCGCCGAGTCTCCGGTTAATCAGTCGTTCTAATCCTTAGCTATATCGATCGAGAGATGGTAGAAAAACACGTACTGTGACTTAACTATACGAACTAACTAACTAACAAAGTTTTCACGCACCGACACCAGACCGCACGAACGACGTGAAAAACGAATAATTGGTAGTACGAATGTTAATAGCGATAATTTCGGTTTTATATCCGAACGGATAGAACAATCAAAAAATTTTTACGGACAACTTATCTTCGTATTTTTCCGCGCGTATCATGTTTATAAACATCTCGTAAAAAGGCATATATGTTCGTCACACACGTTATATCGTTCGATCTCGTTTTTACCCACTTCTTGAAGTTTCTATAGAGGGTCATAAAATATCAAATACAGTCTTGTTCAATGAAGGAAAGCTTTATATAGAAAATCACTGGGGCTCGTTTTTAAATACATTTGTCATTGATCCCCGTGATTCGTTTATGAAATTAAATATCAATTCTGTTTCGCTGGTATGGAAAAGCACGCGAAATATATATTGCAGGAATTCGGTCGTACATTGCTCGGTTTCTATTTTTTTGGTTTGCCTCATTGAATAGAAGTCGTATAGACTATAAGCTATTCTAATATTCTTTGTATGCGTAATATAGTAGGGTTGGGCATTATTCGAATAAATTTTTTTCAGATTATCCTTATTAACGAAATATCTGATATTTATTCAGAGATCAAATTATTTACAGATAAACATTGGAAAATTATTTACAGATAATTTTAATTATAAATAAATTTAACTATACAACAGTAAATAATTTTTAACTATAAGTAAGTTCAATTAGATAATTTTAACTGTAACTGTGTTACTCATAGATAAAGGTAATATTATTTCAAATGGCGCATATCTCCCGCTTAATGATGAGTACGAAACTCGAAGCACGAGCATTTAGGGCAGATGTTTGTTTTTGTTGTGGGGAGACGTTCTTTTTTTTTGCATTGGAATTTATAATTTTTACTATTTTCTTCATATTTACATTTTATTTATTTATATTTACTATTCTTATATAAATTTATCTTTTTTTTATTATTTTTTTTGGGTATGACGGTATCTTTATGTAAGAAAAACATATACGTTGTTGTGCTACGTTACATTTTATTTTGGTTTATGTTTCGATTCTTTTGAGAATCATTTTCAAAACCTATAAAGGATAAGGAATAAAGCAAGGAAGTTTGCGTTCCGAACGAGCGTGTGTTCACATACGGGTGTTGATAGAAAAGCACCCGATTGCCCGTATAAATCCTCTAGTTGTTTTGACCTAAGAAAAACACACCCACGTATAAAAACTACATGCGCCCGTAAATCACGTGGAATATTTAAATGCACAGTGATGACGTATATGTACATAACTTGTTTGTTCGACACGAACCACAACCAGCTGTGTTCCCATATTCTACGCATTGGCGGTCTTAGATTTGTTTTTTATTTGTATTTGTGCAGCACTCAATATCTCCGTTCAGGCTTTCATTGAAAAGTAAGAATTTGCTAAAATAATTGCAGATACGAGTGGATGAAGGTGCTATGTCGCATTTTTGCATGAATGAAGGTGTTTTTTACCCATCTTTCACATACACATCGAAATGCCAGAAATTCAAGAACACTCGAGTCTTGTGACTGTATGAAGGGGTTGTTACACTACTTTTGAGAAAATTACATAAATTTCTGGAAAAAGTTTGTTTTGTAAACATACACCTTTTATCCACTCGTGTCGCATTTATATTTATTATTTATTATATTATTAGCTTTCGATACCGTTGACCACGAATTACTGCTTCGTGCTGATCTAAACTATCTAGATACGGAATTAGAGGACCTGCTTTTGAGTTGTTTCTTCTTATTTGAGTGGGTGCTCTCAGCACGTTTATGTAGCGGGTACTTCTCGAGATGCATTTTCTATGCCCATGGACTTTACAGTGGTTACCACAAGTTTCTGTCTTGGACCCCTTCTTTTGTGTTATATGTTAACGACCTTAACACTGTTCGCTTTCCGTTGGCAACCGTTGTCAATATGCGGATGACACTACTGTTATAATCTCAGGTGTTCATGATAGTGACTCTCATGGTTTGGTAGTGAATGTGCATTGGAATGTCTGGATGGTGTTATAGATAATGGGACTTTTATTAATTAAATCAAAACTCATGGTAGCCTTCAGTTCGGCTAGATGCCCTCGACAGATCACCAATGGTTGCAACTGGGACGTGTCTGTACCTGTAGTGTCTGAAACTGATTCTTGCTGTCGAATGATGAATCGTTATCTTGGATAGTCATGCGTCTCAATTATGCTCTAAACTATGTTCACTTATATATGCCATATATAGATTGCAGTATTGTATCTTGGAGGGACTATTCATGTTTACCACGCCGAATATTTCTTCTAGATTGCGGTATGGCATTTGTTTTAGGTGCAGGCTAGTCTTTCGCGTTGTTTGGTCTGCAAAGCGAATTGTCCGAACACATTTTTTCGTTAGTTGCCATGAATCACGTCCTTCTATATTTATTAAATATGGTATTTTGTCCTTGTCATGCCTCATTATTTATGAATGTGCAGTGTTCACTCATAAAAACAAAAAAATGTTTTCTTTTAATAATAACTTTAATTGTTTTCTTTTAATACAGTTTGGAGTGTGAATTGAATACGTTTTATGTATAAACCTAGCTATATAAGTATTTTATGTAATTATGTATTTATGTATATATTTATTATATTTGTCCCGACGCAGCCCATATCTCTTTAGATCCAGTGGCTAATGAAATTATTATTATTATTATTATTATTATTATTATTATTATTATTATTATTATTATTATTATTATTATTATATGTTGTCGATTAGTATGAATATCTTGTGCTGCCATCTATACGTTTGCGTGTTAATGAGTGGAACTGTGGTGTTCCTATTTCTAAGTTTTTATAGTCTTTCTCCTTTTCTTTTAAAGTGGAGTTTAAAGAATAAACTACTAAATTTAAATAATAAATAAATAAATTATTTTATGTTATGTACCCAATCATATATTTTTTTAGAAATTATTTACTGGTTATATTAATCCCTCAGCCATTATTAAATCAATATCATTTCTATATATCTATCTATACTAGAATTAAATTTATATAATGTAAAATTGATCAAATATTCTACGATCACCTCCTGCACACGGGTATTGTTTCAAATTACGACCGTAGATGGAGAAAGATCTGTGCCAGGTACAAATTTATCCGGTGATATATGGCCCATGACAAAATATTAATACATAAACCAATATAAACATTATGTTAATGGTTGGAACGTTATACCTAAATTTGATTAATGGAATTATCGTTAAAACACGATGCAAATGAGGGCAAAAAATGATATAATGGCCTTTATACATTACGAAATTAGAA
The DNA here is from genome assembly GCA_004143645.1 of Protaetia brevitarsis. Lineage (NCBI taxonomy): Eukaryota > Metazoa > Arthropoda > Insecta > Coleoptera > Scarabaeidae > Protaetia > Protaetia brevitarsis. The sequence continues at coordinate 143,858 of RXPK01000536.1, read as the reverse complement.
AATGTACTGCACCAATGGAACGGGGAAAATAGCTTTGGTAATTTCATACATTATTTGCAGTTTGTCATTGATGCATCAGCATGGGTGGTCGCAGACGAAGCCGCAGCGAGTCCATGATAAAGTTGGAACAGCAGAAGAAACAATCCAAGCTGTGGTTGGAGGAGGCCAATAATCAATTTAAAGCCGATAATTTGATAAAAGCACTCGCTTCGTACAACAAGGTATGTAGATATGAGTTTGTGCGTTTATTGTATACGCAAAAAGAGGGATAAATATGAGCCTTTTATATAGCAGCGATATAAAATTGTAAAACTGATGGGGTAGAAAAAATAGAGGGCGAAATTGCGGGTGCGGGAAATTTACAAAGCCATAACCGTGATTTACGATAATGGTGCTTCCAATTTACATTTACCGGCGAACAGTCGACGATAAAATTAAATCTAGAAAAGATTTACTCGATGAAGTTTACATATTTCGTGAGTAGTGAAGCTCTTGAAAAAGTTCCGACGACATATAATGATATTATGCTGAACTTTTAGGTTGAACCTTTTATTGTGTCGATTTTATTTTTGATTATACATATATAAAATATAAAATTTACCTCTAAACATAAAAAAAAAATATATCGAAAAATATGAATTTAAGATTTAAATTAGGGTAATTTAGTAAATAATTGAACTTTAGCATATAAAAATTATAGTAATTTCATTCAAACATCTGGATAACTGGAATTAATTTATTGTTATGTCCAAATCGAGTTAATGATTAATGATAAAAACAGCAAGTTTAAAACTCAATCAGTGCGAACGATATAATTGGCTTAAATGTTTACGTAGTGTCTAGTGTCTACCTATCTACTTAGAAATAAAAAAATAATCGCATATCCAACATTCGAAATAGTCACTAATAAATTATTTGTTTTTTGTTTTTTCAAGTAGTATTTGACTACCTACTTAATCCACTGAGACTGCATTAGTGGAGCTGACGGATGGAATCCAAATTATGCATGAGGAATATAGAAACCGGTAGTGTGCGGCTTTCTAGACATAGAGGTCGCTTTGACAACACTCACACGAGTCTGTCAAAAAGCATTAATTAATAGGGTAGACGGCTGACTTTAGATGGATGCCACCAACTATGTCTACCAGGTTCGGTGGAGGCGGAGGTGGGAGATAAGACTCATGTCGTAGTACGACGAGGATTGCCCACAGGGGCAGTTACATCCCCACTTATGTGGAGTCTAATGGTAGATCGAATCTATGCGGACTGACGGAATCTAGGCATACTGTCAAGGGTATGCTGATGATATTGCCATATACGCAAGTAAGGATTGCATACCGGTTAACCGGTAAATTGACCAAAAATCGTTCGATAAATTACAAAAATTTACCGGTAAATGAAAAATCCGTACCAGAAATTTTTATGTACGAAATATTGGGCCGTGTTATTTTCCCTTTATTAAGCCTTAAAGACTCTGTTTAAAATTTTGACGAATTTAATTAATTTTTTTTATATTTCCCTGTTCTAACGATTAGAATCTAATAAACGATAATATTTTAAACAACAGAAAACGTTCTTTAAAATTATTAATTTGACATTGGCTCAATAAAAATTACTGACAGTTAATATGAGAGATATTCAAGATATGTTGGGTGAAATTGAGTTAATTGATAATAATTAATTGACTGGCAATCTGTAATCACAGTTCTCTTTTTCTCCTGTTAACACTACTCCTCCGGATTTTTAGATTCTAGTATTAATTTATTTTTACGAAAAAACTCCACAAGTAATGCTTTTTCAAATTCTCTCTCTTTCCCCTTTTACTTTTTCTAGAAATGGTTTTATTTCATGTTATTATTATTCATCTTAATAAGTGTTAATTATTACTTACTGCATAATTCATGTAAATTTCAAGTTTAAATCTAACTAAAATTCCATACAAACACACAAAACAAAAGCACTAATTAAATCCAGATCCGTGAATATCGGCCATACCTGTCATTTGACGTAAATAACTGACAACAGAACTAATAGACGTATAGAAAAGTCATCGTTATTTGCTATGTTGTCGTGTTTAGTTTTTCGAAGTGATTATTTTGTTAAAAAATGATTTAAATTAAGATAATAATCAACAATTTTTTGAAATGTTCATTAAGACATTTATTAAGCCCGAACAGTTATTTAGTTAAACAAAGGTTAAATAATTTTTAAAATAAATGAAAATATGGGCCCATTGTGTTTATAGATATTTAAAGGTCTCAAGGACGTTGAAAATAATAAAAAAAGCAGGTAAGTGTAATAAAATATACCCAATATTAATTTATGGGAATGTTTTTTGTTAATTTTAATTTAAAACTTTCTTGAGATTGAGATCCGCTGTAATGCCCTAGAATAGAGAATTTTTTTGGTTAGAAACCAATAACCTCCATTCCACCAAGTTAGTCAGAAAGAGAAGGAATCAAAAAATTCTCATTAAAAAAAGCAAAAAATTGCAAAAAAGTCGTGTAGAAATTAAAAGAAAATAAGTCTCAAACGAGATGGGTAACGAAAAGCAACACAAAGAAAAGCGAGATTAATGTTCATTTGTTGCTAGGACGGTTGCTAGGACGGTAGGAAGCAAAACACCCCACTTTTCCTACCTGCCTTTGTCACCAAGTACCTACAATTTCAATTCTCTCATTTTATGGTTTTTTGTGTGGATTTTATTTATCTCTCGAAAAAAGTTGAGTTAGCATATGTGATTTGTGCTCTGGAGTTTTTTAAGATGTTTAAAAGTTTAACATCGTTTTTCTTAAAGAGTAAATAAATGCCTCATTTTCTAATATTTAAAAATAATAATATATATGAACAACATTTCACGTATTTAAATTAATAGCAATTTTGAATACACCACATTATGAGAGAACATTAATGTAACATTGTTGTAAAATAACATTAAAACTTGAACCTTAAATATTTTGTTTTACTTCTTACAACTGTTTAAATTATTAAATACAAATATTTATTACAAAATTCTAACATTATGCCTTAAGATTCTGTAAGATATGTTTTATTCCAGCCTAACTTCTAACCCTATTTTATTGGGGAATCCCCATTAATGTCACACATGAAAAAAAAATTACCGGTAATTTACCGATAAACCGGTATTTTCATTTTCATTTACCGAATTACCGGTAAATGAAAAAATCGGTAAATTTACAATCACTACTTCTGACTGCAAGAGGTTGCCTATTATGCAACTGGAGTACAAAAAAATGCGTATATGTATCTATTTAATTAGGGGCAGCTATGTAACAACATCTGTACAATTTATTATTTTCGTATTAAACTAAATCTGTGCGATTTCATATTTAGCGAAGCGGAAATGAAAGTGTTGTTCTCTGACGAAGTAATTTTTTTATAAAAATATATATTGATAATTTTCATTATTGCGAAAGTGAAAATTTAAAAAATGTATCAATCAGTAATAATCGAAAATGTGATTGCTATTTCTAGTCACAAAATAAGTATATATAATTGGAAGGTTAATCTCTGTAGATTTAAATGTCTTGGATAGCGTTATATAACAGATCAAAAACAAATAACAGAACAATAACAGAATAAAACGGATCGATTTTTATATCTGTGTATTACTGCATGCGTATATGCCGTACTCCAAACCAAAACTATAATTAATTTCGTGTCTATGAGTCGTAAAAAAAACGTCGTCAAACTCATCCAACCGGGAAAAGAAACGTGGAACACAACGGCGATGCCTACCAGGCACGACTATATAAGGCGAAATTATTTTTTAACAAAGCCCCGAGTAATACCCGTAAAAATAAATATTTTTATTGTCGCACATAAATTTCTGTTCCGCGGGACGTCCCTTCACATAAAATCGTTTCATTTCGTTTAACTATTCGGGAAGAAGGAAGCCGCAACGACGGCCATATAACGAAAGCCGTGGGGGAAACGAGGCAAATATAAAATTCGGCATATTGGCGAAGTCACAATCTTCTCTTTTTATAGCCCGTTTCGTTCTCGATGACAACTGTTATCAATAATTCAAGCCCCCACGCGAAAGTATAATGAAATTCGACTAAAATGTGGGGAGGTCGTTGTGGAGCTATGATGGGAGGGTGGCTGAAAATTTGCTTAGAAATCGTTCGAAATAAGTGCTAATTTCTGGTAAATGGTCAACTGATTGTGAGTCGAGTTTTGTGAAAATATCGGGCAATGAATGGTGGAAAGATGCTAATAATGAGCTCGATGAGGACAGAAATGTTAAGATTTATTCGCTATAGTCTATTTTTAAAGTAGAGCGACGAATTTCTGAACAGACCACTTTGACAGTGAATTCTCATTGGTTGAAAGCAAGGCCAAATAACATTGTATCAATCTTGTTTAGATTCTGTCAAATGACATTGTTTGTGGTTAAGCTTTGTTGTTGTTTCTGTTGTTTCTCCGTTATTTCATTATATACTTCACCAGTTCTTTTCAGAGCTCTACAGTAATAGTTAGCAGATATACTCGTAATTTGTTTTCAAGATTTTCGTACGTGTGATTTGGGCCATACCCCAGGCCCAGAAATTCTTCGCTCTACTTTAAAAATAGACTATAATAACTTCAACGAAAGGGAACTAACGATGAGATTCTGTGCATATCTGTAGCGCCTGTAAGGTTATCTGTAATCATCTATGTACATACAGTCTTACAGATAATTTTACAGACGCAGATATGTATAGATTTTACTCACAAGAGAAAGTCGCGAACTGTAAGTCACAGATTCTAATAAAACTGTCAATTTGTAGACCTCATGCAGTGTTACTCAAGGACACTCTCTTTTGCTGCGGAACTTTAACTTTAGGGGGTGAAATTTGACCTTGAAATTTGGCTCAAATTTATTTAAAATAACTTAGCAGTGAGAGATAAAAAAAAACCTTTCAATGGCGGACACACACCGTTTGTGCAGCCCTTTCGCCTAGTAGAACTACTATTTGCACTCTACTTTCAAACTTTACTTGCAAAACTTATCGGTTACATTACATTTCAATACGTATACGTGATTACATTACTGCATAATAGAAAGAAGGACTGCGTAAAATGATGAGCATGCATAAAATACACAAATATAATACACAGAGATTCAAAATGATTGTCAATTCCGCTCCTATAGATTATAACAGGGTAGGTAGGTATATGCGGCGTGTTTGTAATGAAGGTTCGACTAAGTCAGTGTTGGAACATAAGAAAGTAAACGGATCTGTCATAAATAAGGAAAACGTAACCTGTATTTGAACTCGCATTATATAAACGACTATGGATTGGTGTTTCTGCTTGTAAAAATGAAATGTAATTAATTTAACTTTACTAAATTATGATTTTACATTTCAGTACTAACTGGTGTTTAACTAAATTTATTTATTACTTTAAATTATAACATACAATTAGTATAATTATTAAGTGACAAAACTGTATCTCTCAGTGCTTCTATGGTATGCATGTGGTTTCTATAGGTCCTATTTTTTAGATAGCCGAACATGAAGTAATCTAATGGGGTTAGATCAGGCGATCTTGGTGGCCATCTTTGTGCTCTAACGAACCTGTCAGCAAGAAACTGTTGAAGATATTGGCAGGTTTGTCGAGCAGTATGTGCTGGAGCATTATCGTGCTGAAATAACCTGCTTCAAGCTCATTTCTTGTAACTCTGCAATAAACAATTCCAACATCTGTTGGTAACGTTGGGCTGTTACAGTTTCCTCGAAGAAAATTGGCCCTATTATTCGTTCCAAACTCCAACTTTTACGGGATGCAATTGCGTTTCTCGAAATTCGTGTGGATTTTCTGCAGACCAGATACAATATTTTGTAATTGATATAGTCTGTTAAATAAACAGGCTTCATCCGAGAAAAATGATTTGTTTAGCAAGTCATCGTCCCTTAAATTGTTATTAAACCAATGACAATATTCCAATCGCTTATCGTGATACAATGGTAATAATTCATGTACCGTAGACACTTTATAGGGATGAAAATGTAACTTTCTTTTGACAGCTCACTGCGCTGAAGTGTATGATAAGCCTATAAAATTATAAAATGTAATAAACTATTTCACTTAATGTTAATATTGATTTTTTACCTGTTTGTTGAGCTATTACCACAGATAAATTCCCTTATTTTCTTACAGTATTCAGAAATACTATTGTTGGTGATATTAGATGTAAATATAAACGATTTGAAAAAAATTATAAGATAAATAATCGAAAGATACTACAACACGAACGCCAATGTCGCTAAATGTCAAGAAAATTCATTTAATGCATGAAATTTGTATGTAGCTAACTTCGCTCATTAAATATGTAATAAGTATAGATAAATTTTTCCGGAAAACAGTTTTTTTCTTACGACAATCATTTTGAATCACATGGTATGTAGTTGCATAAAAAGTACGTTATGACTGCGACTATGTTTATGACAAACGTACGCGTCTTCAGCAAAAATCCATCTCCATTTATGATTTAAGTTTTCCAAAACAAACAGCTACTTGCGTCATGAAGCAATATTGCTCGTATAAAAAAAAGAATAAGCATCTTGCGTATTGCTTTCTACCACAACACAAATAGAACACAAAATCTCTATAGCCCATGTCCGTTCGTTTTACGTTCTAATGCAAACGGGCAAAAAAAAAAAAAACAACGCTAGAATATGCCATGAATATATGTATTTACCTTACTTGCGTTTCTACTCAACGCACTAACACTAAAAGTCCCTAACACTATAAACTAAAAGAAGTATTTCATTGTTTGAATAAAACATTTATTTGATTCTATTCAAAATTATCATTCATTTGAGAAAAATCGCTTTGAATGAATGAGTATAGAATGCCTATTATTCTTCGCATAGTTTTAATAATAATAATAATAATAATAATATTTGTTTATTGCCCAACAGTAAGTACCAATAACAGGACAACAATGAGTGCAAGAATATATACATACAAATAACTAAATGTAAAAGGAAAGTTTATAGTAAGTGGCATAGTAATAGCACATAAAATAACTAAATAACTTAATACTACAGAGGGTTGTGAAAATAATCCACATAGTGATTGTCTGCTAATTTGCACATATTGAAAATAGGAGAATTCCCAGCAAATTAGTGTTTGGTATAGGAAGCGAGAAAGTTGTTGCAAATCGAGTCGAGCGAGAAGGTACGTGAAAATTCATTGAGATAAGAGTTCACTAGAATCAATGAATCCGTTCACCAGCTTCCACACGAAACTCGAGGAGTGCTTCTGCCTGCGTTCGGTCAGACTTTCGAAGTGATGCCGGTCCAACATAGTCCTGTAGTCAATGCCCCTCAAGGGATATTCACCATCGATCTTGAAAGATAAGTATTTTAAAAAACGACGTTGGATACGTTCAATAGTCAGTTGATGAGAGATATAATCGGCGACACACCGCAGAGCAGTACTCCAAACAGCTCACAACGAAAGAATAGTAAAGGGTCTTCAAAGTTTTTAAATTGTCAAATGTTTGCAGCTTCTTATAATGAATCCCAGACGTTTAGAAGTATATGATGATAGGTAGTCAATATGGTTTCTAAAACTCAGACATTTATCGAAGACTATGCCCAAGTCTTTTATAGTGTCGGTTTTACGCAAGACATTACCATTGATAGAATAAGTAGCGTTGATTACGTTAGTTCTGCGTGAGTAGGAGACTACCTGGCATTTAGCGACATTCAGGTTTAACATATTAAGCGAGCACCATTGCGACAATAAATCAATACTATCCTGCAGAAATTCCGCATCTTCCTGGGCAGTAATGGTATGGTAAATCTTTACATCATCAGCGTAGGCCAATACAGAGCACTGGAGACTGCAAAGAAGGTCATCAAGATAGAGTATAAAGAGCAAGGGACCGAGACTGGAGCCTGAGGTAGCCAGAAGTTGAATGAATTGTGTAGAGTAGAATCCGTTATAGAACACTTGATTTGATCTGTTCGATAAGTAATTCTTCATGAAGTACTGAAAGCTAGTTGACATACCAAATAAGCCAAGTTTTCCCAACAAGATATTATGGTCAATCGTGTCAAACGCTTTAGATAGATCTGTGTAATTATGTCTACTGACTTTGATTATCAAGAGCTTCGCTTATATATTGTGTGATGGTAATTAGATTTGTCTCAGTGGATCTCCCCGACATAAATCCGTGCTGAAACCCAGAGAGGTGAGACTTCACGTTATGATAAATCTGGGAATAGATAACATTTTCAAATACTTTTGCAAAGTTTGAGAGTATCGAAATTGGTCGGTAGTTGTCTAAGAGAGAAGCGTCTCCTTTTTTATATACTGGTATTACGCGTGCTTTTTTCCATACTTCAGGAAATATTCCAGTTCGAATTGAGATATTAATTATTTTGGCTAGAGGCTCAGCTAGTGCAAATCTGGTATCATGGACCAAAAAGCTAGGGAATTCATCATCTCCCGCTGTTAACTTTGAAGCAAACTTTGACATTGCCTTAGTGAGTTCATCCTCTGAGACCGGTAGTAACGAGAAAGGCAGAGTGTTAGAGTGTTCCTCCGGAATAGGATTGTCACTGCTCACTATTTGGGTACTCGAAAACAGTTGCGCAAAGGCCTCAACAATAAGCTGTGGATTGTCAATTACACCATCGTTAGTGCGTAATTTTCCAGGTATTCTTGTGGATCCCTGTTTGGAATGAATGTAGGTGAATATCTCCCGAGGATTTAGGTTGATCGATTCTTGAACATCACGTAAGTACATATTATAGGTAAAAGAAACTCCTTTTGCAGTCAGTCCTCAGTCTGCTAATTGTTGGTAAAAATATTGATTTTGGGTGCACTTCACCGTTGTCTATAATGTTCTTTTAGTTTTAATTTAGAGATCAAAGTGGAAGTGAACCACCTTGGATAGAACCGTTTCTTCGGAGAGGTTTTCGGTACAGATTCATAGAAAACTGCGTTCAGAATTGAGTAGAAATTTGATAATGCCTGGTTAACATCGTCGAATTCGTCAAGAAAGGTCCAATCACACAATAAAAGATCTTCATATAGTTTATCAAAATTTGCTTTGCGAAAATTGTATTGGGGGTTACAGGATGTAGGAAATGCTCTTGGAACATCATCCAACAGAACTGTGATATCAATGCAGAGGGCTGGGTGATAGGGGTCCACCGGAACTAGAGGTGCTTGATCTTCGTTGACTTCAATGTTGCAATTATTGTTTGTAAGTATTAAATCCAAGAGATTGTTGACAGCGTTGTATACGTTATTGAACTGTTTTAAATTCAGAGAGCTGCAGAACGATTGAAATATTCGACTTTTAGGCGTTGAGATGATGGGATTGTTAAAGTTGGAAATGTTGAAATCACCGACAATCAAAACAGGTTTGTCGATAATAAAAAACTCCAAGGAATCAAAGAAACATTCGAAGTCATTTGTCGTGAGATTAGGTGGAATATATAGCGCAACAATATAGAAACTGTACAAGTTCAGCTTACAGTTAATAATTATAATATCGATGAGAGGTGAAATGTCCGATAGATGCTGAGTATCCAACTCAAAGAAATCGATTTCGGATCTTAATGCTAACAATACACCGCCGCCCTTGGATCTCCCAGTAGTGGCAAAGTCCCTATCACGTCTAACAACATTGAAGCCATCAGGGAAGATTTCCGCGGTGCTAACGGAATGGTTGAGCCATGTTTCAGTAAGCACAATTATATCGAACGACAATTCACAAATACCAGTGTACACAGATTCCGTTTTGGAGCAGATTCCACGAGTATTCTGATAGTAAATTTGGAAAGTTAGTGGTACTGTGTTGGGCTGCCTTAGTTTTCCGAGGAGACAATTTTAGGTATTCCACCAACATGTTTTATTTTTAGGTTTGTCTCACCGTTTGCTGTTCGTTGAATCAGCTCAGACTTCACTGTTCTAAAGATTTCCAGCTGCATTGGGGTCTTGTCACGATTCATGTATACGTTTTTGTATTTATTAGAACCTTTGAGTTTCCCAAATTCTTTGAGTGCAGTAAAGACTTTGGCTTCGCTGGACAGTGTGATTTTTAAAGGACGGCGACGATTTTGGTTAGTTATATCGAATTTACCCAACCTAACAGGACGCGGCTCCTCGTCTGGCATTCCGAGTTCAGAAAAAAGATCCTTGACAAAAGTTCCATCAACCACCAGCTGATCCTTATTCGCTCTACACGGAGACTCACAACAAACCGAAGATCACAATGTTACACTTACGTTTTTCTCGCTCAGAGACCTCCTGGACAACCCTCTCCATATCGAATTGTGAGACGCTATGGTGGTCAGCGTAAGTGGCCTTCATACCCTTGATTTCTTCCTGTAAATCAACTATAATTTTCTTGAGACTGTTCAAATCGTTTCCAAGGGCAAGACACTTCTTACATGTCCAAGTGAGACCGATGTTCTGATGAATTTTCCGAGCCTCAGAAGGTGATACGTCCACGCACTCAATATTGTAAGGTTTTGTGCAAATGCAGCAATAAACGATTTTATGTTGTGCTGTAGACTTTTTACAGCAGGAGCAGTTAACATTTGCCATTATGAGACAAGGCAGTAGTATAAGTTAGGAAAAAAGACAAGGGACACACGCTTCACGTTGTGCCGGCGTTCACAACGACTTTAACATAGACAACAAAAGGAAAAAGCCGACGGAGATGTACTCGAACGGATAACACTGGGAACACACTGTATATACGTTTACAATTTTAGGTAAATAATCGTACAGCAGAAAAAGATCAACAAGAAACGGCGTAAGGAAAAAGAGTGCGTGCACCAGGAAAGGATCCGTTTATAGATATTGAGATGACTTACCGCTCAAATTCCGCGTGAACGGAATAGTAGTGTAAAGCTTCACAACCACCAGAAGAAAGAGAATTTGATATACTACACTATGATATAGAATACAATGTTATTTGCGTACAATAACTAGGATGAAACAGAGTACAATTACAGAGAGAAAAGTACACGTATATATTCAACTAACACGTACTCTACTATATTAAAATTATAGATACAATACATCTTGTATATTTTCTCCTTGCACCTAATTTCCCGAAAAATAACACAATTTTCCACAATCTCAATTACAATAATTGAAACTTTTCCAACCTACTTGATGCTAATAAAATCCTCGCCACCTACATATAATTTAGGTCGCAACACTAACATTGAATCTAACTTTTAATCGATACTGCAGTCTCGGTTCACCGTGGTGATTTTGCCAAAGATACGTTCAGGTACAGTTGTTTTGAGGGCGCCTGGTAATTTTTGTTACGATAGCATAACTATTATTTTACGACCCGGAAGGGCAGTATCATGTAGAATACACTGTCCTAGAGCAAAAGTTTTAAATTTATGACTGCAGGTAATTACCACAGAAGCAATTTCGTTATTATTTTCTTTTTTCGGGGCAAAAAGTAATTATAATTTGTCTTACATAAATGAGAAACATCGATATTCCCCTTCTGGAAATAAATACTTTATTTAAGAAAATTGATAGGGATGTATACTGATCTAATTTTCATCAATTACTACAAATAAAGTTGTTCGTTGCGCCATCTTCCGCCTGAAGCAAAAGAAGGAAATGATCTTCTCGGATATAGGAAACTGTTTTATCGACATTATAACTATCAAATTTTCTACCGCATAATAGATTTAAATTTGGAAAAATAAATTTAATGAAAGAGTAAATTAGAAATATGTTGTATACTGTATTTTATAATATATAATATTTCTAATACTTTATTAGTAGAAAAGAGGATCTACCATATTGACAACTGTTATTTGACCATCTTAAAAACTCTACTATTTTCCCGAAATAATAGTTATATAATGTGTACTTTTATAGACGATTTTAAAACACTAATAACAAAAATTCCTTTTACAAATCTTTCCTTTTCTATTATTGTTGTTGAAGATATATAACCACTATAATTGAGGAAGTTAAGTGGCGGGATAAATTCGTTAATTTTAATTCACAATTGGTACAATCGGTGCTGCTTCAATACCTTCCTGATATTCATCCATATATAATGTTATAAATACACGCATTAGAATGTTATGTATTTACGTATAATGCATTACCTAATTAAAGTTAGCGACTTTTGACACTGAATGGCGGTAGTTTGTCATCATTAAGCTCTCTAGAACCGTGAGTGCCAGTTACATATTAATCGGGTCATTATACCGACATGTTAGGGGTTGAATTTGGTGGAGGTGGCGAGATTTCCCTTTATTATTGTCATGGGGGTAATGTCAAAAGTTAATCGCATAATTATTATTCTTTAGAGATCGTAATAAAGAGAATCACATGTGTTTATCATAAATGTGATTATTGTATCTACGTTTGTATTATTCAAATGTAGGTTATGAGCTTATAAAATCTTGTTACTAAAATAAATTAAACACAGATTACGTTAATTCCTTACAATTAGGTTCTGTAATTTTTGGCGAATAAGAATGTCGTATAGGTAGTTGTAGAATGTACATGATAACGTCTGCATTTTTTTTTGACGAGTATAGTCAGACTAGTAGTTATACTTTTTCGTCATACATAATGTCGTATTGTTATAGGTCAATGGGTCATTCTTCAAAAATAATCATTTTAGAGACATCAAAATAGATATTTTTGTTTAAAATTCAATTTACTCGCTGACGTCAGTTAAGGCAATAATAAAATAGCGGAGGATTTAATTGTTATAAATGTTACCCTTTTTTCAAAGAAATCCAAAAACTTGTAGGATTAAAATCAAAAATTCAATTCAGTGGAATGACGCAAATAGCTTTCTTGCTAAATATTTATTGAAATTTCTTTATAAAATTTAGTTTATTATTAAAAAAAATAAAAAATAAAATTAACCAAAATATATGCTATCCTTGTACAAAAACTGGAATATTTTTTTGTGAAAGTATAAAATATTACATCCCTTGGAGAAGAAACTGCAAAGATTGCAAAATATCTACAATGTCATTAAAATGGATGTATGTATGTATGTAAATAAAAGGGTGGTGTTACACTGCGACCTAAAAGATCTATTGTGTCCCCTATTCTTGCTGCTTTACAGCTGGCCTTCCATTCCTATTCCATTTAGAAAGTGTAGGATGTCAGAGGATCCCAGTCTAGGTAAGTCTCCCTCTTCGATTTCACATGCTCCCAGGTGCAATGCCCTCGAGTTACACAGTGCTACGCAGTTTGAGAGGAGGTGGATGGGTGTTTCATCCTGTTCCCCACAAAATCTGCATTCAGGATCTTTTTCCAATCCAAGCTTACTCAGGTAAAAAAATTGATGTAACAGATATCTTTTTTAAAGCCTGCTTACCACCCAACTTGAAAACTTGGAGAAACATTACTTTAACTTCATCAACTTCTTGTAGGTCCGCTTGAGCAATAGGAGCGTACATGTCACTAAGCTGCCATTATGTTTTAGTATGACATTACATTTTGGTAAGGAAGACAACAATATCTTGGTCGTAAAAAGTTTTTTCCGGGCTGTTGAGCCGTGGTCTCTTGTGGAATTACTTCCGTACGTTTCGTTCACAACTGCGGTGAACATCTTCAGCAGCGAGGTCGAAGTTTCCTTCGTGATGGCTTGTCATTTAGCTAGTGAACTAAATTCACTAAGTTCACTAAGCGACGACCCATCACGAAGCAAACTTCGACCTCGCCTTTGAAGATGTTCGCCGCAATTGTGAACGAAACGTACTGAAGTAATTCCACAAGACCACGGCTCAACAGCCCGGAAAAACTTTTTACAATAGATTGCCTGTGAAAGCCTACGCAACACTTTAATATCTTGGTTATCGAATATTTGGCAATACAGAATACAAAGTAAAAATACATTTGGCTTTTTACCTCGTTGCTAAATCCTGGATTAAATCTGAAATCATTTGAGTTATTTCTTAGTTGATTAATTACGAGTATTTAATCGTTACTTCTCTCTGCAATAATTTCGTATATGACAGCTGGGAGTGGAAATCTAATGCTCTATTTTGTCTAGTTGCGCGCCACCAACTTCAGCACACCGAACTACAATTAATCTGGCGGTACATTCAAATGGGTCGTTTATATACTTTCAATATTCGAGATTTTATTTGAATATATGCCAAATATTTCAGAACTATATTAGTATAGTTTGTAATAATTATATTATTATAGTCATGAAATATTTGGTATATGCACATATGATAAAATCTGAATATAAATACAACACTGAAATAGTGTATAAAGATACTTTATTTATAAAAGTTATACTATCTAAACAAAGTTATGTACAACGCGTCTTTCACAGCATTAGAGCAGTTCAATGTAACGCAATTAATGGGTCTTTGACATCGCGTATGTAAATATTTTTGTAAATTGTCAATTAAGAATCGCAACTTTACATCACTGACTTTTGTTCACGATAAATCGTTAATCACTTTGATACAATAAAAACAAGTTTCACTGAAGTTCTATAATAATCGTAATGAAAATAAATTAATCCACAAAATTAAACCAAAAACGAACTATTACTACAAATCATAACTAAAATAACAACAATAATAATCTTTAACATAACATGGACGGCATGAACACCCTACTCAAACAGTTATTTACAATGCTTCATTAAGCTTTGTCCACATGTGCATAAATATGCGTTAAGTAAAACTGAGGACGTTAAGTTGTAAGTTCCGGACATATTTAAACATTTTTGAGGCTTAGAATATTTGCATGTTGATCTACCCATATCCTTCCGATTGTTTATGAAAAAAACACTTAAAATGCCTGAACAACTTTAGAACTAATGGTGTTGGTTTGGCTCAACGCAGTTCATGCAGAGATGGATGAGGTGTTAGGAGTTGTTTGCAAATCAACGCCACGTCGATAATATAGTTTTCTAAATGCATACAGCGCCATCCCTTCAGCACAATTTAAATAATTTGCAACAACCAATGGAAAGTTGATCTCAATTTTTCTTATCAAGATTCTACTCCCTGTATTATAGCACTCGGTATCCATTTTCTATATTATATAGTCACATTCAAAAATAGATACTACCTTGAACAGTTGTTCTAACTTCACCCACGCTAAATAGGCATAACTATCAACATAACCTCCATGGAGGTTTTGAAAAAGTCGTCCTTTCGCAAGAATTCAAACAATGACGTGTCAATCTTTCTTGCCAAAATGCGCCTTATGTTTGTAATTAAATTGTATTTTTTTATTTGTAAATATATTGTATAATGTTGTGAAAGTGTGCTATAAAAAAAGGTAGTTAACTCACAGCAGTGAGTAAATATACGTGTTGTATCTGGTGTAATAAACAATTTTGTATTAAACAATTCTTATTACCGAATCCTAATAAGGGGCATTCTGATAAATTGTTTGGATTTTTTTCTAAAATCACCTAATGGTCTGTACTAAAATTACATCTTCAAACATACTAAAAATCTTTGTAAGCGAAGCATCGCAATTCACACAATACTAAATAACCGAAAACAGCGTGCCTTTTTGTAGAATATCAGAGGCATTGTTCCCAGTAAACTTCTCCCTCGTGGACAGCGTTAGCTACTCTCCCAACTGTAATTCGAGACAAACCAGGACCCTCATTGAACCCCTAAAGGGTGAGTTTTAGGAGCGAATCGTCGGAAAATGCTAAATTTCCCAATGGTCAGAGACGATGTGCATTCGCAAAACGACGTTGCTTTGTTGCTCATTTATGTCTATGAGGATTGTTGGAGTTTCGAACACTATGCAACTTTACAATTCCGTAGAAGTTTTTATTAGGAAATTCCTGATGGAATAGGATTTCATCTGTTTTGTTTTGCATTTAACACGGAACTTAATGATAGTTAATATACATTGATCGAAGTATCCTTTTTATTTAAAAGGAATTGCATTCAACGAAAAGCTTTTGCGTTTTCTATATAGCCAACATTTGATGTTACCTGGAAAAAGAATGTAGCTTTAAACCCATGCATTTCTTCGGAAATAATATATTTTTTGTTGAAGCAGTTCATTATTTTAAATGAAAAATGTTGATAGTTGATTCAAGTTCTCTTTATTTTATCTCTATCTCTTTTTACTATACAGGTGATTCTCAATATATGCGACGAACTTTAAGGCCTGATTCCTGGAGTTATTTTGATCATAAAAGTTCATAAGAACATATGTCCAAAATCGCTTAGTTCTAAAGTTGTACAATGTTTAATAGTAAGTTAACATAATTAATGTTTTTATTATAAATTAACAAAATAATTAGTACAGCAAAATTAACTTATACTAACTGTTGAAAATGACCGCCCCCAACTGCAATACAAGCTTCTATCCTCCGTCGTATTGACTGGTGAGTCAGTTCTAAAATACCAGGGGTATTTCGAATTGTTTGAAAAGCTGCGATAATACGATTTCTCAGTTCATCAACATTTTCAATGGGAGTCGTATAAACTAATGATTTAAGGTGACCCCAGAGAAAAAAGTCCAAAGAATTTAAGTCTGGAAACCGAGGAGGCCGCGGTTGTGGACCTCCCCGTCCTATCCACCGATCTGGATACGTATTGTCCAAAAACTCGCGAGCAACTAAACTAAAATGCGCTAGAGCACCGTCATGCATAAAATACATTTGTGATCTTAATTGTAACGGAACTTCTTCCAGCAGTAGGGGAGCTCCTCTTCAAAGAAAATTGCGGTATACCTCGCCATTTAACCGCATCGGTAAAAAATGTGGACCTATCAAGTGATCTCCAACAATTCCGGTCCACACATTGACAGAGAATTGATGTTTATGAGGGGCATTCACTAGTTCGTGCGGATTCTCTTCGGCCCATATGTGGTTATTATGAAAACTAATAATCGCGTTTCTAGAGAAAGTAGCCTCGTCGGTGAAGAATATTTGAGCCAAATAGTCAGGATTTTGTACGATTTTGTGTTGCATCCATTGACAAAAAACCACTCTTTCTACCGGCAAACTGTGGCCTGACTAATGTTTGAAGAAAACGCAATTTTTCTGGTGCTTGTTGTTTGTATACGCGAAAATTTCCCGCTAAAAACAGGCAGGGGGGATGAAATAGTTATGGCGTTATATATTGTAATGAATGTATGTTATCTCACATAGTTTTGTAGTTTTTAAGTAAATAAAGAGTTAAAATACGTAACAAGTGGCGACGAGGATGTTAAATTAAGAAGTTACGTGTGAGAAGAATTCAGATACCTTTTACGACGAAAAACCTACCTACAGACAGCTAGAAGTTGGGCAACCGTTACTTAACCCTACTAAAGTACTAAAACGCACTTACGTCGAAAAATAAAAAAATCCAACGCTGCATCATGAGTAGTACACCGCTATTTGGAGAATATAAACCGGAAGAGGAGGACTTTGGTTCGTACATTGAAAGGTTCAACTGTTTTACTTCGATCCGGAAGGTATCTGATGAAAATAAGGTTAGTTACTTTATTGCATGTGTCGGTCCAAAAATGTACAGCCAATTGAAGACCCTTTGTACTCCTAAAACCCCTAGTGCCCTATCCTTTGCTGAAATATGTACCTTATTAACTGAACATTTAAATCCGAAACCGTTAGAATGCACTGAAAGACAAAAATTCCGTAATAGAAAACAGGGCCAAAATGAACCATTTACAAGTTTTTTATCTGCGCTTAAACAATTGTCATTAAATTGTGGATTCAAAGGGGAGGAGAGATTGCACGAAGAATTAAGGGATCAAATAATATTTGGTATTAGTAATGATAGTACACAAAATTATTTTTTAAGAACGCCTAACCTCACATTAGATGATGTTATAAAGAAAGCCTTAGCGGATGAGCAAGCTACACAAGGGGTACATCAATTTAAAAACATAGACGTTACAAAAGTAAATAAATTGAATCAAATTGAAAATTCGAAAAGCGGCGTGCGCACAAGTTTTAAGGGGAAAACGACAAAGCGGTCAGAGAACGCGAGTTTTAAAAGTAACTATCAGGCAAATACACAATCAATCACATGTTATCGGTGCGGTAAAGCCAATCATATCGCCCCTAAATGTAGATTTATTAATACAAAATGTAATAATTGTCAAAAAATAGGACATTTGGCAAAAGTTTGTAGGCAGAAAAATTACAATGCAGCCTCCGCAAAATCAGTTGTACACCGTGAAACTACAAATACGGACAAAGAATTGGCAGATGGTTGTCAGGTAGTTACACAAATTTTATCTGTGGGAACTAAGAATCCTAGGAATAAATTGATAATTAAAGTTAAGATTGCGAATAAATATATTGACATGGAACTAGATACGGGAGCGACCTATTCATTAATGTCCAAAAAAAAGATTTGATCGGTTAGATACGGGCCTAGTCATTCAGCCATGTAACACCATATTACAAACATATAACAGGGAGACAATTTCATTGTTAGGGTATGTTGAGGTTGATGTCGAATATGAAGGTCAAAAGGTCAAAGTAGATTTATATGTAGTAGAAGGAGATTTCGACACGATTTTCGGTAGAGACTGGCTTTATAAAATAAAAATAGATTTCGCAAAAATTTGCACAGTAGATGCCAAAAATACAAACATTGATTCTGAATTAAAATATTTAATGGACTCCTATGCAGACATATTTAATGATGAAATTGGATGCCTTAAAGATTTTGAAGCTGAACTTTTTTTGAAACACAATTCAAAACCAGTGTTTTACAAAGCTAGACCGGTTCCGTACGCTATAAAATCATTGGTAGAAGCTGAAATAGATCGTTTGGAAGCTCTAGGGATAATAACAAAGACCACATTTTCTGAATGGGCGACCCCAATTGTCCCAGTGGTAAAGCCAGGGGGAGCAATCAGACTGTGTGGGGACTACAAGGTTACACTTAATAGGTTTTTACAAATGGATGAACATCCAATTCCAAACATTGAAGAAATTTTAGCTCGAATTGCAAATGGAACAATTCATTCAAAGTTCGATGTTAAAGAAGCGTATATGCATATTAAAGTATCCGAAGAAACTTCCAAACTACTTACAATAAATACATCGAAAGGACTTTATCGAGTTAATCGTTTGATGTACGGTATTTCTAATGCGCCTTCAATCTGGCAACGTTGTATGGAGTCTATTTTCAATAAAATACAGGGAATTCAGATATTTTACGATGACATAAAAATTTCATCTTCGGGTTCAAGCAGCCATTTAAAACAATTAGAAAAATTCTTTTCACTTTGTAGAGAAAATAATATACGTCTTAAGAAAGAAAAAATGTCAGTTTTTCGCTGATCAAATTTCGTATCTAGGATTTAATATTACTGCTGAAGGATTATGTAAAACTGATGACAAAGTTAAAGCAATTTTAGATGCAAAGCGTCCCACAAATATTACTGAGCTAAAATCGTTTTTAGGATTAGTTACGTACTATTCACGTTTCATTCCGAATATGGCAGAACGCGTACATCCACTATATGAACTACTCCGAAAAAATACTAAATTTAAATGGACTAAATTTTGCGAGGATACATTCAAAGAAGTAAAAGAGGAAATTGGCTCTCATCGAGTACTAACTCTATACGACCCAAGTAAACCCTTAATATTGGCGACTGATGCCTCCAGTCACGGAATTGGAGCAGTCTTATCGCATAGTTTTTCCGATGGATCAGAAAGACCAATAGCTTTTATTTCAAGAACTCTTTCAAAATCCGAAAACAATTATTCTCAAATAGACAAAGAAGCTCTATCAATCTATTGGGGAATTAAGAAATTTTTTAATTATTTATACGGACGTAAATTTACATTACTCACTGATCACAAACCTCTTGAAAAATTTTTGCTGCAAACTCCAGTGCACCAAGTCTTAGTGCACACGACTTTACACTATTCTATATTTTTACAAGGATTTAATTATCAAATTAAATACAGACGCACAGAAAACCATGGCAATGCGGATTTTTGTTCTCGATTTCCTGTTGAAAAATCCGACGAAATAGTAGACGAGCCAACAGTACTACAATTAAATCAAATCTACACAGTTTTAAACCCTCGTATAATTGGGAAAGAAAGCTTAAAGGATCCAGAAACATCTTCTTTATTAAGAAAAATAATTGGAACTGAAAATATAAATTTTAATCAAGGGGAGTACACAGTAGAAGAAGGTTGTGTACTGAAAGGTATTCGGGTAGTTATTCCTAAAAGTTTACAAACCCAAGTTTTGGAAGAACTCCATCAAGGACATTTAGGAATTGTCAAAATGAAGGGACTAGCGCGCAGTTACGTACATTGGAAAGGCATAGATGCCGATATTGAGAACCTAGTCAAAAATTGTAAAAATTGTTTATTGCACCAAAAACAAGGAATCAATGTACCAATACATCCTTGGGAATACCCGAAAGGACCATGGCAAAGAGTACATATCGATTTTGCCGGGCCTACAAATGGTAAATATTTTCTAATTCTAGTTGACTCCTTCTCAAAATGGCTAGAAGTGTATACGATGAATTCAATTACAAGTACAAACACCATAGACAATTTAAGAGATTGTTTCTCACGTTTCGGATTACCAGTGACTTTAGTTTCGGACAACGGACCGCAATTTACATCGTCCGAATTCCAAGAATTCCTAAAAGCAAATGGAATAAAGCACATTACAACTGCTCCTTTCTATCCTGCTTCGAATGGACAAGCTGAACGTTATGTTCAAATACTAAAAAACGCTTTAAAAAAGTTACCAGAGCAACCAGGAACAAGCCTACAGGCAAAAATAAGTAACTTTCTTTTACACTACAGGAAAGCGCCACACTCAACAACAAATGTTTCACCAGCTATGTTAATGTTAAAACGGAACATAAGAACTAGACTAGATTTAATGTTACCAAATATTCAAAGTAACGTGGAGAAGAAACAATTAGAAACTAACACGAAATCTGAAAACAGGAAAACTAACAAAGAATTTAAAAAGGACGACAGGGTATTATTCAGAATTTACAACAGTAGCATAAAATGGAAGCAAGGTATTGTTATAAAAAAGCTAGGAAAAGTTAATTATGAAATTCTATCAGAGGGGAAATTACATAAACGACACGCAAATCAAATGAAACCAAACCGTAGTAATCTTGACAGTGCACCACCACCTTTCCAATACCCTTTAAATAATTTTCCTTCTCATGAAACTCCCATTCTGACACATGAAAGTAGCGATCAACCTGCGGCGCCTACAGAAATCGAAGCCGGTGAAATAGAATCTGAGACCCACATAGAAGAACAACCATCCACATCAACCCAAATTCCATCTACAAGTACAGGAAGCATTCCAGAAGATTGCAGTGAGGTTCGAGAAGAAACGAAGAAGACATGCAACACGAGGTCCACACTTCGGCAGAAAATACGACCACCTGACCGTTATTCACCTTCCAAATATAAGTGAATTAAGGAAGAGGGTGTTGTATACGCGAAAATTTCCCGCTAAAAACAGGCAGGGGGGATGAAATAGTTATGGCGTTATATTTTGTAATGAATGTATGTTATCTCACATAGTTTTGTAGTTTTTAAGTAAATAAAGAGTTAAAATACGTAACACTTGTAGTAAGATGTTCTTCAATTTTATTTAGTACCATTTCTTCAACTTGTGGAGTTCTCACTGTAGATGGGTGCCCGCTATCAGTCGTCCGTTTTTTAAAATTTCCCGTTTCACTAAGACATTGGTGAAGACGGGAAAATATTGAATGATGCGGGATGATACGGTTCGGGTATCGTTCTTTATAAAGACGTCTAACAGCACGCGAATTTTCATTGGCAAGACCGTAAACGAAATGCATATCACACATCTCAGCATTCGTGTAATTCATTTTAGAAAACAGAAATTGGCAATAAACTGAATGAATTCTCTGACAACTATTGACAAATATTGAAATGACAAACAATTCCTTCTCAACACAATAGTTTTTGAAGAACCAACTGTGGTATTATATCGTGTTAGTCATAGTTCATAATTTATTATTAAACATTCAATAACTTTAAAAGCAAACCGTTTTGGACATATACTCATATGAACTTTTATGATCAAAATAACCTCAGGAATCACCTCTTAAAGTTTGTCGCATATATTGAGAATCACCCTGTAGAAGGCCTATCTATCTCTACAATAGACTTAAATTTCGAACCGACGTTCACACATTAAATATTCGTTTCAAAGGACTATTATCGCCTCCCTTGCATCGTCTCCAGTTGTTTAGGCGTTCCTTTTCTTATAATGTTGTGAAAAGTTACAATTCCCTTTGGGCTGATCTGCGGTCCCTTCCTCCGCCACTATTAATCCGTAAATTGCGGGATAAATACGTGAGTACTGATCGATAATCTTTGTTGTAAAAAGCACCGAGTTTTCTCTTTTTCTGTCTCTCTGTTTTGTTTTGTTGCAGCTTTAAATTTTACTATACATCGTACATACTGGTACATAGTAATTTTTGCATGTTGTAATTGGTTGTAATTGGTTTGAGAGGAAGAGCAGCTACTTTTACAGCAGTTGATCTCAAACCTTTTGAGATTATAGGCGGATCTCTTTAATTTGTAGTTTATTTTATAAGTTATAGTTACTTTTGTACTCGCTTATCTCTCAATAAATATGCTATTATTAATTATTATATTATTATTATTATTTTGACTTGAAAACTATGCAGATTGACAGAAAAGCGTAAACAATTTGAGTCAAAAGGTTTTCCGTTTTATTGTAATATCTTTTCATTTTAAAATGGACAATGATGCGAATTTATCTAGAAACGTAATGTACCTAGCGTTTTTTTCTATTCTTAAAACGTTGTCGGGGTTTAGAAAAATACACAGGCGATATATTTAAATTAACTTGATTTATGAACGCACTTACGGACTACTTAAAATTATTAAAAATCACTTATTAATTAAATCACTTAATTACTAATGTCTTTATTTATGTAAACGATTTATTTCCACCGATATTTATATTGCACGTACTAATTCGCTGGTATTTATTTCCACTCGCGATCCGCACTATTCAAATCGTATCGACTGACTGACTAACTATGGCCAATCCCCACGCGTTATTTATGTCTGGCGCCGGAACTACGAGATTCTTCCAGACTTATCTAGGGCGTCCTTCTAGATTCAGGAGAATAATCACGAATCTTCGACCCTGTACTGCCCTCTGTTATTCCTCGTACGTAGTTTTTTCTTCCGTTATGCTAGCGCCATCTAGGGACGCTTATCGAAACCGCCAGTTTAAAAATTGGCGCTCGTTACAGTAATGATTTCAATTAAGGGGAATTGATATTTTGACTAACACTATCGTTGATCAAAAAATAAAAGAAATTATTGTTAAAGTAAAGGATTTCGTTTATTTCATAATCATAAATGAAGCTCCAATCCTTCAATGATCTTAGTGTTAGGAAATTGCTATTTTAATTAGATACCAAAAAAATTCAAATACCTATGTATAACAGTGGTGAATATTTCATGATGTGTGTTATTCTGTGTGTAATTTAGCAAAATGAAAAAGGAGCTCTCTTAAATTTTTCAGAATTTAAATACTGTTCGTAATTCAATAACATCATAACATTCAGAACGTATACTCGACTTAATACTTTAGATTTTTAATTTTTTTAAAATTTTAAATAAAAATAACTAAGATTGTTAAGACAAACAACTTTTATTTTAAAAGATACTGTGTATAAGAGAGTTCATGTGCGAGTACTATAATTGCAGTATGTCTAGTTGCATCTTAGTGCTGACTTGATTGCCTGTTAAGGATGCCCACTGCATAAATCAAAACTAAGGTGCATGCCATTTAAGTGCAATTACTTTTCGTATACAAAAGCACGTACTCATTTAAAAGAAAACAGTTTTCCCGGTAAAACAGTACACTTTCAATTCAAATCAACACTTTGGCGCGAAAAGATTCTCTTTTCGTTTAACGTGATAAAAACCAAAACTTGTAAAACTTTTCATTTAAATCAATTCCTTTTCTCAGTGCAAGGATAAAGATTTTGAAACAATAAGAATTCATTTTGAAAAGTTGTCAGCCTTAATTAAACCTGATGGCGCTTATAGATACATTCAAAAAAGAAAAATGACAATAAGCTAGTTAACAGCTGAGAAAAAGGAACATAAAGAATACAACTTTTCCTAGTAAATAACAATGAGCATCGACCCCCTTAAGGGGTTAATAGGACATTTCAATTCATTTCGTTTCTAAAATTATAATATACAGGGTTTTCCACGGAAGTGGCTAGTTAGAAGTTTTCCGGCTTAACGAAATTCCTCAGTTTTAAAAATTTGGGATTTGCAACAACTTGGTACTTACTTTTTTTCTAAAATATTTCCGGCACTTCCGGTTTACCGGAAGTCGCCATGAACTTTGTTATTTTAAATAGAACACCCCATATATTATTGTATTTTTGAATTTACCATAAAATTCTATGACGATTACTACCAGGGTTTCCTATACCTATCTTCAACTGTTTTTGAGATATTGCGATTTTTGTTAAAATTTTGACATTTATATCGTTATACGTAGTTGATTGATTCTCTCTTGGTTTAAGTGTTAGAAGTCTCCCACTTTAAAATTAACAAGTACAGACATGGTTTTACCAAAACGTAATAAAAAAATTCATTGGAATTATACAGCGTGTTTAAAAATTAGTGGCATATCAAAGAATTTTGAAAGTTGCAAAACTTAATTTTTTCAAATAGAACAGCCTGTATATTTTTGTATTTTTGGATGTAGAATTAAATTTTACACCGATTTGCTGTAACATTGCCTATACCCATCTTCAGTAGTTTTCTTTTAAATTACTCGTTTTGTTTATTACCGCTTTCAAATGGCCGAATAATTTCTATCTGGTGGGCCATGACTTTAACATCACAACAATTTATTATTATTAGTAAATATTATTGTTATAATCATTGTTTGTTACACGTCGCGTGTTGAGATGGATGGATATTATTGTGGAACTTGATTAGAATATGAAAAATATTGGAGGAGCTTATTCTAACCTGGATACTATAAATTTATTTTATATATAATAATTCAACTGAGAAAATTGTTTCTTTGAAATTTTGTCGATTACCTAATAATTTTTGCAAATCTCGCTACATTACAAGATACACGTTAACATATCATAAACCATTAACATAGTGAACTTATAAATAAATACACAGCAGAAATATTTCCACCTAAGGCTTAATCGAATAAACACAGCACCTTAACACCTGATAAATAAGCACTTCGTCCGTTTCTCTCCTCGTTGGTGCTTCAGACTCAGGTGTGTCAGTAGGTATACGTAATTGAAAACTGAAATTAAGCACGTGGTGTACGACGCCCGCACGAGATGGGGCCATAAAGATATCGAATGCGGTTCCTACTAACAATAAGTGTATATCGCTTGATGTATGATTCTCACGCCAGCCGGAATCTGCGGCGTCAGAATTCGTTATACCGATATAAATTATAGCGTCCAATAACAATTAGAGCGACTTAAATAGTGCTGTTCCGATAAATTCGCGATCCGTTTTGTTGTGTGATTTAGTAGTAGCAGGTTTTAATGGTTATTGGTCGCGGTAAACTACGGTTGTTATTTCGAGAGCTTTCGTTCTGTAGGCGTAGAGCTATGAGACTGGGAAATTGTTTGAGATTTAGGTAGGAAGTTGATGGTTTCGTAGTTCTGGCGAGAAGCTATGGCAATAGAAGTTGTAAATAATAATAATGTGAATGTTTCTCCAACAGAAAATACCAATAACGTAATAATAACAAAATAAATACCAAATATACTATTGTGATTTTCCCGGCTAATGTTTTTTTTACGGAAAAGAAAAATAAATAAATAAATTCCTAATTACATCTGCCTTTTCTTTGCAGATACCCTCCTACAATGATAGACACAATACAATTCCATTAATAAAACAGTGCAATTATGAATAACATGTATAATTTATTAACAAGTTTATATCAGAAACAAATAAATAAAATGAGAACTCTTACTCAAGGTGAGTATAGTTATTTGGGATATTCAAACAAGTATTATCAATTATCCAGTATAATTTAGATTCTTTAATTCAAAAAGGAACTTTTAAAATATCCCGCGCTATCATAAGAGAATAGAAAACCACCACCACGTTTGCCAACTATAAAAAAGCTCAGAATTTTAATCTCATACGAAATAATAACCTCAAAATATTATAGAAGTTATACATTCATTTATATAATAATTTAAACAATGTTTTGACCAGATACCTCGTTTATCGGTTCATACAGACGCCAGAGTACCTCCGAATGTGAATTCCTTGTAGTGACAATCCAGATTCGGTTGTATATTCACCTCCTTCGTTACATTCAGGCTGTATGATTAGACTCGGAACAGCAAACACATGCACACTCCCATGTAGAACAAGTACCCAGATATAGTAAACACCAAATTTGTGAATTTAGCCCCTTCGATACCAGATATACCCCAGCAATATGGTTTAATTCATTTATATTTGATGAGAAATGACACAGTTTTTCTCAGACTTTTCATCAACAACCAACACGTAACCAAGGATTTTCATACATTTTCTTTCAACGAATTACATTGAGTCACTCCCCATTCAATTAAAATAGATACCTAGGATACCAGGCTATCGTACAGTTGTCAGACGATAAATTATATTCAACTTCCATGACTACTAGTGTGAATTAATCCAAATTATACTGAACTTGCAAACAGGTGCGTACATAAAATAATAATTACATTTCAATATGGTTGATGGTTTCCCTCTTATGAAACACAGCAATACATAGTGCTACAATATAACTATAATCCAACCTTAAATTATGTTGGTATACAAGCTGCCTAAAGTTAAGTGCCTAAATACAATGAACGAATACGAATTATTGATCATTGTTTTTAGGCATTTTTTCTTTGTTGTTTCATTACGTCATGATAAGCCCTTCTTGGAATCACAATCATACATACAGCAGTCTCGTTGTCGTTTATACGAGTTCATACGATCGATTTAGCGAGACTGATAGTCAATAAGGTATCCGAGCCAGTTCAATGACTACATTGCCAGCTTTATGCTACGGTTGCTTGCGGGTGAGAGTTTGGCACGTGGTTGCTAGAGGGTGCACAAACTGAACCCTTTTCACTAAGTAGGTGATTGTACGTAAAGCTTGAGATGTGATTAGGGAAGAAAGTGGGTTTATACACTCGGAGGAGCGCTGATGATGCCTGATAAGTAGAAACGCGGGTCCGTTCCTAGTGTTATTCCCCTTTTATTGCTCTTGCTAGTATGATGGTTCCTACAATAGACTATGAGCACTGCCTGGTGGCATATTCTATCGGTTTAAAGTTAAGTGTCCATCATTGTTAACCTCGTTATTATTTGAGCTATGTAGCTGGGTAAATTAGTTAACTAGTTCTGTGTTGATTAAGATATTGAAAACAGAGTAGTAGTTAAATAGCTTGTTCTTGAGATATTCACAAAAATAACGTATTTCTAACGTATTTCTGTATGTCTTTACATATTTTGGAAGAAAATTAAATGAGAAACAAATAGTTGCTAATTAACATCTTAAATTTAGAAATAAGCGAATAAAACGGACTTTATTTATTATCTGAAAAATTGATTGCAAGATTGTTTTTACTGTAAATTGAATTGGTTGATAACATTTGTTGAGAATTAAAAAAAATTAACGAATAACACCCACGAATTCAATTCACACTAGAAAACGAAAAGACTTTTAAATCATTTTTTTTAACAATACAATAAATCGTATATATAACGTATCACATACAAACGTAAAAAAAATATCGAAACATTATTTATTATTGCAATAAAATGTAAGTTAGCTGCGAATATGATATTACATAAAATGTCAATAGGTTTGTAAAGTGGAATCTGCGATGTAATTAATTAGTTATATTCGCCTTTTAATTGTTAACAATTTATTATTAGTTATTGGTTCTATTAAAATGCCATTCACACATCTGGAAAAATGGCATATACTCAGAAGCGTATTTGATTTGAAATAGACAATTCCTTTTAAAATTGTACAGAGTACAAGTTACAAAAAAGAATGGGTTCACAATTAACAAAGAAACAGAAGCGGATGATGGGATTTGGACATGAAGAAAGAAACATAAACTTCATCACATAAAGGAATTACGCAATTTGCTAGGATTGCGAAATTCCTTACTTTGGAGGTTGCTCTTCCCCGGCATTAGCGGGTGGCCAAGGTATTGGGCAATAGAGGGGACACGTTAGTACTCAATGTGACTCACTTTCACAAATATATAAGTATTTATTCTCTTGGTGCTTAATGGCGGCTCCTGGTGCTACCGCTCTGGGTACGGCAACACATACTACTGTGACAGGCATCCGTTTTTGCGAGTGTGTTTTAAGTTGCATAGATTTTGTCATGATTTTTCGTTCGTTTGCTGAATCAATGTACCGAGAGAATTTTCACAATTATAATGGTTAGTTTGTATAAATTTAGGTAAAGAGTTGATTGTTTGATTTATTTTAATTTAGTGTTAAGTTTTTTTAAATTAATTCCTTTCATTTTTGTGT
This sequence comes from Protaetia brevitarsis, assembly GCA_004143645.1. Taxonomy (NCBI): domain Eukaryota; kingdom Metazoa; phylum Arthropoda; class Insecta; order Coleoptera; family Scarabaeidae; genus Protaetia; species Protaetia brevitarsis. The sequence continues at coordinate 115,285 of RXPK01000536.1, read as the reverse complement.
CTAGCGTTTGCTAGTTTCATTCAATGCGTATTCTACTAGATTCTGTCGGTGATTTGTGCGTCTGCGTTGTTCGTATTGTTACGACTGCGCTGTAGAATTTTGTCAGGCAGTTCCTTGGTCGATTGTTAGCGTGAGTAGACGTATTTTTGTATACCATTGCCATTTTGTTATCCATTTTGATTTAGTAAATTTAACCCGTTGTTGAAGGTATATCTTTTAAAAATATTGTCCGTCAAGGAATTCGTTTTGTAATAATTGTTATTTATATTGATGTGTGCACATTATAGATATAAGATCATTTATTATTTCTGTGCAGGAAGATATGTTTTAGTTGTAATTCTCTCATTATAGATTAAAGTGTTAATTTTCCGTTTTTCTATTTTACTGATTCGTTTTTAATTATCTGTCACTTCGGTTTGGGTGAGTAGAAGCATTGTTATTGTTTTTAGTTTCTGCTTTATTGTAAATTTCTAGTGTTTGTCCACGAATTTATTTTAATTTGTTGAAACCACGTGGATTGAATTTGAAAGATATTGGATTATCTTCCTGAACAACCAAATCCTTTGCTTTGTATAGGAAATAGCATTGTCCTATTGTAATTTAGAATCAAGTGCAGTTTTTATTTTTTGGCCAGAACCTTCAGTTCACGGTTTTTTTTTCTGCCATTTTGTAAATTTACCCATTTTATAAAATAAAATTTGATTGTTACTTAGCATTTTGGTTGAAATTATGTTCTTTTATTTTAAATTAAACCTTTTCAATTTTTGGGGTAATTAAGAGAGTCTGATTTCATTCACTCACAATTTACTTTTAAATTTATTTAATTTTAAATAAAATGTATACTGGGCGTCCCATCACATAATCATAATTATATCAATTTATTGGCATCACTTCAGTACATTCACATTGTGAACATATATGCCAAAAAAGACTAAATCACCGTAAAGGTGCTCTTCCTTTAGCCTCAATTCCAATTTTTATGGTTTTGGCCAGAAGTATAACATATGAATTGATACACGTCATATTTATCTTTCCTTTTCTATCACTCAAGTCCTCTTCGTTAATGTTAACATCATACACCTTGAGGTTTACTTTGAGATTATAATTCCATTCTACTTTTCCAAAAAACCACGCAATGTAAAACTTTTAAAGATGCGCGTTCCTGTCACTTTGACAGATTGATTTGGCATCTATTTTAGGTTCTCGAATTATTGGCCCAATATTCTATCATGGCACCCGAACAGGGGCACATTGTGTTCCATTTCTCGAGGTGAATCTGGACCAAACTCGTACCATTATTTATTTACCAGTGTATTCATGTTCAACAAGATGGGGCTCTTACTCATAATTATCATGATTCTACTACTATGCTTTTTGAAGACTCTTTAAAATAATAATAATATAAAAAAATAGCAAACACACCAATTGCTTGGCCTTCGCGATACACTGACTTAGATTTATCTATGGGCTTATGTCAGAAAGCAGATAAAGAATATCTTTCCAAAAATTTCAATCAAAAGTTTCAAATATGATCCCAACACGCTTTAATAAACTTTTTCTATTTGGTTACTGTACAAACCTTTCAAATTCTTCTGGAAAATAATTTATATTCCTAAGAAAGATATTTACTATCAAATCGGTAAAACAAATATTTTCTTTTCAACTCATTAATAATTCATAAAATCACGACTTTCAATTAACACAATGAACATGTGATATTTACCAACATACCTACCTTCTATAGAGGTTTAAACAATAACCACAGCTCGCGTAAATTCAAACCTAAACGTTCTAATTTAAATGTTAAATTGAGGTAAAACTCATAAATTAATTAACGATCCGCAAACTTCAGCAAGCTTTCCCAAGTGAAAATCCCTCGACCCCATACTTCTTTTGTTTTGTTTTCTCCTGTTGGTGCCGCTAAATTGCCAGAAAAAAGGCGGCGTTAACTTTATACCCTCGCTTCATCGCGCCAGTCCGAATTTACAAGGCTTTTAGCAAACTGGTACATCGTGCGCCCGCAATAAACATTGTTAACTTACCGTATCGCGTATTGTTTACTCTTAAAACAGCGGAACCCCGTATTTTTCGGTTATTAAATCAAACGTCCCAAAACGCGCTTAAAAAGCTTGCAAGTTTTATTATTTATCCTCATTGTAAACACTCAGAGAGATAACGTAGTGCTATTGCGAATGATGTTGGTGGTACTGTTCGGGGGAATATAACCAAATAACACGGTCATATTTGCCGTACCATATACAATGTATGCAAAGGTTTTTCTCGTATTAATCTAGCTACAGAAAGTTGGTAGAAACAGCGTGCTTATGCTCGTAAACATTGGGAAACCCCAATAGCTCTCCAGTGAACGTCTATTTTAAACGATGCTGTTGCTGTTTTTTTTTTTTTGGAACGTTTTACTACGATGTGACTTTCGATGGGGCCTTTGGGTTCTGACCCCAGTGAATGGATCGCAGGTGGATAATTATTGCCGAAGGGGCAATAAGTCGAGCGCAAAACGCTTTGAACATATTTCTGTTAACTGTAGCAATGTTATTTATCCATACTTATATATTGCTATGCTATCTATTTAAGCAGTTATTAGATTTATTTATTTTTATCATTTAATGAATAATAATTTAGACATTTATCATCATAAAAATTTAAGATGTAACGTTAATCAGTGATGCACTTGTGGTTGCCTAAACATCGATAAAATTAGAATAACATGATAGATGATATTTTAAACCACTGACTGGAATGATTAAGGAATGTTAAATCTAGTTAAATTGTAAAATTGCTTGTCTGACACCGAAAATACCAACCGCAAACTGTGTACTTAATAGGATGACAAAGAACGCTTACCGCTATTTTCTAGAATTGAAACCTAGAGGATTTTTTTGATCAACCATCCAGAGACATGTACATATTAATATGAGACACTAAGATACTAGAATGACTGGTGTAATTTAATGGGTAAAGGAAATGGCAATATAAAAATCCGAAAGGCTGTAGTGTTTGAGACTCCATGTTCGACAGCTCCCACAACGAAAAGAAACCTCACCAATGGTAATTTACCTGTTTCTTTTTTGTTGTGAGAACCATCTGGCACGGAAGCTCTGGAAATACTGCAGCCTCCAGGTTCCTTATATTTAAATTTAAATCTTGAACAGAGCCCTATATACTGCGATAAAGTGGCTGTTTCATCCTAGATTAGATTAGATTAGGATTAGGGTGGCTTATGGACCAGTTTCACACCGACCTTTGGCCTATCATCTATCAGAGCGGCTTCTTTGTGTAGCTGCTAGCTGTGGGGATTCCATGGGGATCCATGCCCATTACTAGAAACCTTGTCCTCACCAGGCCTTCATATTGCCATAGCACATGAACTGATGTTTCTTGGATTCATCCTAAAACTAGTTTAGTTTTCAAAATGTTTGTTATTCGTTTAATATATATATTTACTAACCAATACCCCAATAATTCCTTTGACATCAGAAGAAAATGAGTTGCATAATGTCTTGAAAAATATAATTGTATCTACTGAACAAAACAGCATCTTTTCCTTTGAAAATGTGGTTTGACAACTAGCGGAACCACATGAAGCGCAATTTGTGGAAAAATCGGCAGAAAATGATGAAAACAATTGTATTATATAGATATGGCATGTGTACCCGAAGAAGGCGGAAGTTTTGTTGACCTAGATTACAAAACTAGAGCTGTGGAGTACTAGAAAAACAGTAAATCCAAACGGTGGTCTATCAAAGGCGTCAAACATAAATTCAGAAAAGTGGAGTTACAACGACAGTACACAGAAAATGTTAATAGAGGTGGCACCCATACGGACAAATTACGATTTATTACTGAATACGTTGATAAAAATCGCGCAAACTTTGGAGAGGCGATTGGGCAGAAAAAAAGGTATTCTTTCGATCTGTAGAGTTTCATTGAAATCGGAATTTGACAAGTGCCGGTGTTTCCTTGTAAATGAGTAAATTGAGCAATCAACTCTGCTCGACTCCTGTGGTGTTGAACCTACACTTATATGAGACCATGATGCAATATTATGCATTGATCCTTTTACCACTAATAGCTTTGAAAGTGCCAACTAATTCACACTTACCTTTCGTCTTTGATTACTTTTGAAGCTTTCCCGTTTAGAGATAATTACATTATATTGTATTGATATTTACACTTTTAAAATTTGTTACACCGTGTAAGAAACACTTTATGCATGTTTTTCTTCAACGGGACTTGCTTTATCCAAGGTCCTGCAGATCCACTTCAATCTCCGATTACTTATACGTTACTGAAGTTTTACTTAAATATTGATGCTCCACAAATCGTCGATATAATCACTTCCTTTTTTAATAGAATATCGTGTGTTTTTTTTTTTGCAATTATTGGCGATATACAGGTGTCTTGCAGTCAAGTGGCTAAACTTAAGGGAGAAATACTTGACATAATTCTGAATAAAATATGTTAATGGACCTTGGCTCGCAAATGACCCGTTTCGGATATATGTGGCTTTGGTAAGGATACTATTAGATACAGAGTCAGTTAAATAAGTAAAAAATTGCGTTCCTTAAAGGCTAATAAAATATATTTAAAACAAAATGACAGTTTCTCAACGGTTCCGAAGATATACGAAAATAACTGAAAGACGGATGTTTTTGTGTTTAACACGAAGAGCATTGAGTTTTGAAAATATGAAAAAATGTATTAAGATTGTGTATCATAAAATTATTTGGTTAAAAGTTTTCGAAATCAGATTTATCATACAAAAAGTTTCGTCTCTGAAAAGCCATGGTTAAAAAAAATTTTCTATGCCAAAATAGGTAGCGACAATATCTTTTTTATTTTAATTTTTTTCCACGCTGCTTACACAACAATTGGTAATGCGGTCCTGGATAAAAGTAATGCTGGACTGCATTTTTAAACATGTCATTTATAAACTTTTAGTGTATTTTTTCTCTAAAGTACAGAATTTTTACAGAATATTACGAAATCATTTACAGACATTCAATGTGTCTGATGCTATAACAAGGCGTCTTCAACTATCTTTACTTCAACATGGTGTACATATTAGGGTTGTCACCTTTTATATGTGTTTGACGAGGATAATAATGGAATGATCATCATTCATTCAGTTGGGGACATTTTTTTTGAGATGAGGACGGGTGGCAATGGTACACATGAAAAAATAAGCATTACTTGAGGAAAAAAGCATAGAAACAGTAAAATATTATTCTTATCCAGTTATAGTGTAAGCAGCGTGAAAAATATATTATTATTAACATCCTATTTAGTGTAGAAAAATATAGCAGATACGTAAAAATATATAAGCCGTATTTAGAAAAAATATTGTAAATCTGATGTATTTTATTGGTTTCTAAAATAATTAACTTTTTGTTCAAAGAATGATGGTCTCTAAGTTCACTGTAGTTAACTCGTATTGAATAAAACAAAATATTTCATAATTAAATTAAATTTGGCAGTAAAACAGCGTACATTTAACAGATCATTTTCATATATTCAATAGTATATTAAACGAAGTATACTTGCTCGCATGCTATGGCAAAACGTTTTGACAAATCGATTTCTTTCCCTACTTATAAATAAGCATCCACACATGTCTACGTTCTACGTCAAAAACCAGGTATGTTAAACCATTGTACCGCATTGTATTGTAACGGAAATAGTCTCGTGTAAGCATAGCGTCTGTTGGTAAAATCCGATTAGTAGCCGAATCCAAAAGGTATGCACGTGAAACGTACATATTTATGTAAATACATATTCCGATAATATTCGAAGAAACATTGCCATCTTCCAAAGAATGAATATGATTTGTCAGAAAGAGATTTACGTCGTGAACCACGAATATTTTCCCTTCCTGAAACAACGTCAAAAACGTTTCGGGAAGGGATGAAAAGTGTTCTCCTATCGTTCTGTCTTCGGTGTATTTCTACAAGTTCGGAAAGTAGGTGCTGGAAAATTGATCACACCTGTATTAGGTTGTCATGGCGACGTCAGCTAAAGTGTTAGTTTTCTCGGTATGTACAACGCTTAACCCGTCGCCTCAGGTGAAAAATGCACCGTCCTTTACGTCACTTAACGAAAATTCGCGTGGTTTAAATGGCGTAATTAATAATAGATATCTGGTTCGATGATGATAGCTCCTTATTTACTGATCGGTGAGGTAATAAATTAGAATGTATCGCGTGTTCGACGAATAATCGAAGGAGGGTAGAGGAAAAAAATCATGGAGGAAGTGACTCTGAGCGCCGCCACGTCCGCCCCGGCCGCCACCCACCGATTGGACATCACCAGAGACAGCGAACTCCTGCAGAGATTCGTCGGCATAAATTTGGACGAAGGCGATGCCGACACAGACGAAGGTGGGGGTAAGGCCGAGCCCCCCAAGATCGCGAAACCGGATGCAGTGAGCAAAGAGGCGCAAGCCGGGGAAAAGGAAGAGAAGCCGAAAGCGACGCCTCAGCAGGCCGCTTCTGAACACCATCGGCAGCCCAAGGTCGGCGTCCAGATGATCGAGAAAGAGGTGGCCAAGAAGGACTGAGGAAACGCAGACGGAGCGGTCCGAGACAGGAGGAGGTGTACACGGACAAGGACAGGGCAGCGGCGGTGGCCGCCGGCTCCAGGGACATCAAGCAGAGTTTGAAATTGAAGAGGAAGCAGGATAGATCCAAAGCCTTGGCCATACCGGAAGAGGCGGAACCTGGGACGTTCTTGGCCTTGGGGAATTACGAGATGTGCAGGGGAGATCTGCAGATAGCCCTCGATTTTATGAATAAGGTTGTAAAGTTTAGAATAGCACACCTTGCGATATATATATTTTAATGCAGCACGCTTCACGTAGGAAATCATACTGGAAGATTCTTAATCTATCCCTGTACAAACAAATACAAACATCACAAGAAACAGAACTAGTAACGCCATCTTTTGCATGGAAATTTACCTGTATATAAGCATACTTATTTGCTCATTTTGTGCTTTTCTGGCTTATTTTTTATACAGGGTGTCCCACCGAACTGCGGTCATTAGATTTTTTTGAACATTCTACGGGAATTTGATTTTGAATCTTGCAGTGTAAGTCATGGCCACGTGGATCTACTTAAAGGAAAATATTTTCAACTTCTATAGCACTTCGGTATACAGGGTGTTTGATATTAACCATTCTTATTTTAAATGAAATGGTACAATTTTTATCGCGTACAATGAATGTATCGAGCCATTTGCAAATTAGTTACTTTGCGGATTTCCGTATTTCCTGAACTCACGTTTTTGAGATATTTTGCAATTTTGTTGATGTTTTTGACGTTTGCACTGTTTCAAGTGAAATTTAAATGCTGAATGAGGTATTAGATATTTAGTGGTTCTACTTAATATCGAGTGTAAGTCAAAGACGTAGGTAGAAAGTGTTGTGCAGATAATGACCGAATCACATACAGGGTGTCTGAAAACGCATCTCCAATGTGGATACCTTTTAAACCAACAACACTTTTTTATTTCAAATGGAACATGGTATTTTTTACTACAGCATTGAATGCAGCGAAAAATTCTACATCGATTAACATTAGGGTTTGGTATACCTATTTTTGATAATTTTTGAGATATTAACATTTATTGCCTAAAATATGACTAATTTCGAAAGTTTCGAGTAAATAAAATATTTTTTTGTTAAAAACACTTTGTATATTATTTATTAGAATGATGCGTTATCTTTTTTTGCATTGTTTGGTTTCCATACCTGAGATATTTATCATTGGAAGTTTTCAATTGTTAGCAAATTTTATGTAATTGTGTAATTATAAAATATTAATAAGCCATAATTATTATGCGATAGCAAATTAAATGTTAATATTTTTGCCTGCTTTCAATGTCTTTCTTATTTCTTTCGATTTACAATATTTTACTTGTTAGAAGAAAATGTGTGAAGGAGTTGACAGCATTAGAACTTACTATAAATGATATGACTTGTTAATAGTGCATAGGTTTATCACTGCGCAATTTGGTAAATTACCAACAATGGATATCACTTGCTTGTTATCACATCTCATGGCCAACTAATATGTAATAATTAATGTACTTTCTCTATGACTAAAATACATTACTATTAGTAAGAAACTAGTGAACGTTAGATATCTGAAACATAAATATTTAGATAGGTTAGACAAATAATGTACAGAGTGTTTTGTAGGAAAAAAACTCTTTTATTTGTTTGAAACTTGGAATTTAGGCATATTACAGCAATTTTTTCAAGAATGATAATACTTCAAAAACTATTAAGAATAGGTATACCAAACCCTAATATTAATCGATGTAGAATTTTGCGCTGCATTCAATGCTGTAGTAGAAAATACCATGTCCCATTTGAAAGAAAAAAGTTTTGTTAGCTTAAAGGTATCCACATTGGAGGCACGTTTTTCAACACCCTGTATGTGATTCAGTGATTATTGCTATAACACCTTATAGCTACGTCCTTGTATTTACATCGACTTTAGTAGAACTATTAAATATCTGTTATCTCATAAAATATTTGATTTTATTTAATTTTATTTGAAAGAGTGCAAATGTCAAAAATCAACGAAAATGAAAATATCTCAATAACGGTCGAGTTTAGGGATAGGGAACCTTCATATAAACTAATTGCAAATGATTTCCAAAATTCATTAGACCGATAAAAATTATACCATTCCATTTAAAATAAGAAAGATGATATCAACACCCTGTATACCGAAAGTGCTATAAAGTTGACAATATTTTCCTTAAATAGATTACAGTAGGCCATGTTTACACTGCAAGTTTCAAAATCAAATTTCTACTAGAAGTTCAAAAAATCTAATGTCCCATTTCGGTGGACAACCTGTATTTTTTAACGCTTTTAACGATTGGAAGCTGGATACATAAGACATGTTATTTTTTTAACTAATCATTTAAATACACTCTATAAAAGCACTCGTAGTGTGTCTATAATTACTATTTTACGGAAGATTTAATACCTAGTTTGGACTAATTAATCAATCAGGCCGGTAGTTAAGTTTGGTTAAGTTACGATTTGAGGTTATGGTTAACATAACAGTCAATCAATATTTTGTTGTATAATTATATTAAATTAATTTCCAGTAGCTCTGTTTACTTAGAATGAGGCTTAGCTATGCAGTATACACTTAGCTTAGATATGTATTCACTTCGTAAATGGAATATGTTTTTCTTATGCATCTATCCAGAGCGCTAAATATAAAGAAACAATAATAGGAATAGAATAACAAATGTTAACAAAACATTTTTATTCATAATCAGTGCATATCTCATTATTTTTTGTATAAAGATTATAATTGCTTCATACTGTAACGTTAACAGAGTTCAAATAATTCACACAGGCGATATATTAAATTAAAAGTATTTATTTTCAAACTTAAAGTCTAATTAAAATAAAATAACACTACTAAATAACCAACGTAATGCTAAAAACTCTTATTAAACTAAATTCACTTGAGTACTACTTATTTATATTCACGGTTTATATCCACTATTTATTTGCACTTACTCTTATTTCGGCTTTCGCATTGCAGAAGTCTCCAAAGCAACTGTATTGTTCTCGTTCGTTTGTATTTAGAATGTCTGGTCCATATGTTTTCTGAACGTTCTAGTGCATTCGCTCTAGAAACTTTTATTACCTATCGATGAAGGATACTCGAGCGCCCTCTATGGGTGACTTGACGAACTAATATGATCTCCGTATTACCAAATACAATATAATATATATACGTGCAAAGAATAGTTCCGCTGGCGTACTATAGATATCACAGCTAGGCTGATTTTAGAAAAGTGTACGACCAAACAAATATTAAACGTAATCTGACGTGGTTAAACGTAAGTGGAATTTTCCGTTGCACAAACGCATAAAAATATAAGATAACCGAAGAGTTGGTGCGAGACGCATGAAAGCGGTTTAACTGTGCGCGCAGCGAAGAGATAGAGCATTCATAAATGAATTGTCATTTCGCAAAATTATTATGAAATTAATACTAAAGGAGGGTAAACAGTTGAGTAAATAAAACAAAAACCGAAACACACATATGGGCTCAATGGATTAAAATTCGTTTTATAATGAAATTAAAACATATTTTTGCGTTAAAGCGAAGCTACACACGGAATATTTGCTTTTATTTATTTCGTTAAATGCCTATTAACTTTTTCATAATACATATTGTAACGAGCGCCAACTTTTCAACTGGCGGTTCCGATAGGCGTCCCTAGATGGCGCTAGCATAGCGGAAGAAGAAACTACCTACGACGAATAACAGAGGGCAGCACCGGGTCGAAGATTCGAGAATATTCTCTAGAATCTTCGAGGACGTTCTAGAAGGCCCCCGAACAATCTGGAAGTTCGCGCCAGCTATAAATTAACGCGTCGGCGTTGGCCAGGAGGCAGTCAATCGTACGAGTTCGATAGTGCGGTCGCGATTGATTAGTACATGTAATATAATATCGTTTACATAAATAAAGACATTAGTGGTTAAGTGATATAGTAATAAGCATTTTAATAGATTTAATTACCGTAATAGTGTTAATAGAATAAGTGAATTTAAATATATCGCCTGTGTGTTTTCTAAAACCCCGACAACGTTTTAAGACCGAAAAACGTTACAATTGGTGTCAGGTGTGGGGTATTTGGCGATATATTAGTGGACTAATAGTGTTTAATTAGAAACAATGGCAGCGAAATACTGTAAATTAGTGATTTGAAAGTGGTAGATCTCAAACGGGAATTAGAAGAAAGGGATGAAGATACGAGTGGAAGGAAGGCCGAGCTTCAGTCGAGATTACGAAGAGCAATAGAAGCAGCTGGTGAAGATCCTGAGACATATTTGTTGAAGTGTCTGTGGTAATGGCGAACTTCTAAAAGAACTTACGGAAAATTCTCGCAATTTAGAAGAGAAAGTTTCTAGAAAATTCTCAGAAAATTCTAGAAAACTAGAAGAAAAATTGAAAACATGGACGAGAAGAATATAGAAAATTCTAGAAAACTAGAAGAGAAAGTTCTAGAAAAAATTGAAAACATGGACGAGAAGAATATAGAAAATTCTAGAAAACTGGAAGAGAAAGTTATGGAAATTCTCGCAATTTAGAAAGAAAGTTCTAGAAAATTCTCGCAACTTAGAAGAGAAAGTTCTGGAAAAAATTGAAAACATGGACGAGAAAAATATAGAAAATCTAGAAAATGGAAAAAAAAATTATTAAAATTCTATTAATGTCAAACAGAATTAATAATAGAATCGACGAAAAAGTCCAGGTATAGAAAATCTAGAATGATTGAAGAATTGGACGGTCGCATGTAAACTGCTGGAAGAACAAATTCATTCTGTAACCATACCGAACACACGTAAGAAACCGGATAATTCAACCAATACGAAATCGCTCAGTGAACCCAGAAATACAGTTCCCATCTGACGGTTCAAAAAAAATGTGACCTGCCTACATTCGACGGGAGAACTCCCTTGAAGATTATTGACGCTGCTACACCACGGCTACGGTATATGCTGGCCGGAAGCTACCAAAGCAGCCATGTTATCAGTAGCTCTGCGCGGCGATGCGTTGAAGGACTCCAAGCTATTCCTTCGACGGAGCGACAAAATTACCAGACGCTACTTAATCAATGGGAGATGCGTTCGGCTAATAAACACCTGCAGCAAGTATATTCGTCGCAGTTTGAAAAATCGCTGTCAGAGATCGAACGAGACTCTACAAGAGTATGAAGCTGACGTCGTTGTCTGGTTAAGAGTGCGTACCCAACGGGACCGGAAGATGGGTGCCGAGAGTCTCGCTGTGGAAAAAATTCCTGGAATGGCCTGCTTGTAAGGATACTCAACAGGCAGTAAAGCTCGCTCGGCCGCCAAACGTTGAACCAGGCTTTAGCTCAAGCACTAGATTGTTGAGCCGTGAAGCAATCGGTCAAAGGACCTGCTCGCGTCCGTGTTCTAGGGAGTCACGAGGAAGAAGAGCCATTAGAAGGAATTATGACGAAATTAAAACGAATGATGACGAAAAATATGACGGAATTGATGACGAAAATAGAATCCGTGCAAACCTAGGCAACCAGGAAGGACGATGCGGAATTGTGGAAGGATGGGCACGTACGTAGTCGGTGTCCCGATCCACGAAAAACCAAAGCCGACGGAAAACTAAAATGGGCCACGGGAAGGGGCGATCGTCGACGACTATGTAGCTGATGCCCCAGTAACACCAGTGATTGTTCTTCCAGTGGGATGTAGACTAGCAGCCTCGTCGTGCATGGCATGTAAATGGAACCGAGAATTACTGCTAGTATACTGGTGCAACAATGACAATTCTTCGGCCGGAAGCAGTGGGAAGAAGAACCGGATATATCCAACCAGGTGGACGCTACGTACGCGCAACTGGGCAATCAGTCAACGTGTTGGGGGAGACGACGGCCCACTTCCTATTTGGTTATACTGCATGCCAGTATCGTGTAGTAGTTGCAGAGATAGAACAAGACGTAATCCTCGGAATGGAATAATGACAGAATTTTGGTTTAAACTGGACTTTGCAAGCAGGAGTTGTTGAAGGTTGGCAAAGAAGAAGTTATTCTTAACCATAGCAAGAATTATGTCGGCCTGCGGTAGTTGCAGAAGAATAACTGTGGCGAGCCGCAGTGAAACCATTTGAAAGCGAGCGTGAGTGGAGGATATTCCCAAAGGCAAGTTTTAATGCTGGAACCGGGAGCGATTAGCAGTCAGGGTCGTGGAATACTGGTTGCTAAGCAGTGATACAAGCTGGAGAAGAAATTGCCCGTCCGACTGATGAACGTCAATATTATCCAGTAAAGCTGAGGAAGGGCGTACCTTTGGGAAGTTGTGCTAGTGTGTCGTCGATTGTCAACAAAGAGGGATGGCCGTAACAACAACTCCAGGTCCGCTTCCTAGATGTTTGAATAACTTCATTGACTTGTCTTGCAAGGATTTGACAAACACAACAACGCCATACCGTTGAAACAGCTGCTTGACGCTACCAAGATCTTTTCCAGCAGAAGACCGGAACACGAGGGCAGGACTAATGTTGTAACGACATCGAATAGACACTGGAGATGCCCAGCCGATCCTCCAAGCCCCCCAGAAGTTGCCATTGGCAAAACGAGCCGAAGCAGAACAAATTATACAGGAATATGGAGCAGGATGGCGTAATTGAACCATCGAACAGTCCATGGGCTCTCCAGTGTACTGTGAAAGAAGAAGGATGGTTCAACTAGGTCTGCGTGGATTATCGACAACTAAATAATGTAACCCAGAAGGACAGTTATCCTTTGCCCAGAATCGATGACACTTTAGATACCCTAGGTGGTTGTAAGTATTTCGACCTCGACCTGAAGAGTGGTATTGGCAAGTCGAAGTAGAGGCAAGGATAAGGAGAAGACGGCGTTTACGATCGGGACAGGATTGTGGCAATTTAACTCATGCATTTGGGTTATGTAATGCTCCCGCGACGTTTGAAGATTTGATGGAACAACGTACTGACGAGGACTATCCTGGGAAACTTGCTGGTAGTACCTCGACGATATAATTGTCTTAGGAAAATCTTTTGAGGACCATTTTGAAGAATTTGAGCAAGTATTTCAGCGATTGAAAGGAGCGAATTGAAGCTTAACCCCAAAAAGTTGCAAACCTGTTCCAGAAGCAAGTGCACTACCTCGGCCACGTAGTATCAGAGGATGGAGTGTCGGTTGACCAGGGAAGATAGAAGCGGTCAAGTCTTGGCCGTTCCGAAGGACAAGCATGAGATAAGAATTTCTTGGGCTATGCTACTTTATTTACCGACGATTCGTTCCTGGATTTGCTAACCATCGCCAAGCTCTCACGAGACTAACTGAAAGGGCAAGACTACGTCTGGAGAGAAGGCTGCAGGATGCCTTTAAGAATTGAAACAGATGCTGACCACTGCGCCCCATCTTGTGCTATCCAGAGGCTGAAGGAAAATCATTTTGGATACTGATGCCAGCAACGTGGCATCGGGAGGCGTGTGTCCCAAGTTCAGATGGCCACGAAAAATTACTCGGCGTACTTCAGCAAAGTGCTGTCGAAACCGGAACCCAACTATTGTGTGACCAGGAGAGCTGTTGGCCGTAGTTAGTCTATAGAGCACTTTCAATATACTCTTTGGCAGAAGTTCTTGTTAAGAACCGACCATGCGGCATTGAATTTGTTGCTACGCTTCAAGAATCCGAAGGGCAGGTGCCAGATGCATAGGAGCGTCTTGAAGAGTATGACTTTTATTCGGAACATCGGCCTGGAACCATCATCGAAACCGCTGACGCACTATCAGACCCTGTTCCAAGGATGTACGCACTGCTTGTCGTTCCGAAGAGAAAAATGAAGCAACCTGCTTGAGGCTACTTCATAGATGATAGATGGACTGAAGTACCAAATGCGAGCGACCAGGAGTCTGACGAGGTTTTGAAGCGTGTGATGGAGTGGAAGATGCAAGAAGCGCGGCCTAACTGGGAAACGGTAGCACCATATTCGCGAGATGCTAAAATCGTATTGGGCTCAGTGGGGCTCTTTGGTAATGGAAATGGTCTTCTCGACGAGTGTTAGAAGACGAAAGCTGGACCAAAGCAGACTTCAGATTGTGGTTTCGAAAGCAAGAATTCCCGAATTTTAAAACTTCTTCATGATGGAACATCGGGAGGGCATCTTGGAGTCCGGAAGACTATAGAGAAGGTCAGAGCGAGCGATTCTATTGGGTTAATTGCAAGAATGACGTGAAAGACTGGTGCCGTGAGATGACAACTTGCGCCGCTGCCAATGGACCTCCCAAAGGAAAGGGGCCCCTATGAGCAATACAACGTTGGCAGTCCTTTTGAAAGGATTGCGATTGATGTTGCCGGACCATTTCCCACGACGGAATTTGGAAATAAAACATCTTGGTTGCAGTAGACACTTCAGCAAATTGGTGGAAGCTTACGCTTACCAAATCAGGGAAGCTGTTACGTTGCTAGATCTTTAGTTAAAGAAACTTTTCAGTCGGTTTTGTCCGCTTGAACTTCATCTCCGACCAGGGACGAATTTTGAATCGGCAGTGTTTCAAGAGTGTGCAAAATATTGGTATTCGCAAGACCCAACAACTGCCTTGCACCCGCAGTCAGATGGCATGGTGGAGGCCATGAACAGGACTTATCCAAGTATCTATCAAAAGTTGTCGCAGACCACCAGCGTAGATTGGGACCAGCAGCTACATCATTTCTTGCTGGCGTATAGAGCATCGGTCCACGAAACCACTGGCCAAAGTCCATCTAGTGTGCTTTATACGAGAACTGCGCTTACCATGCGATCTTAAGTTCGCTTTAAAGCCAAATGAAGAAGTAGTTGGAGATGACTAAGTTTCTAACTTGCGGAGGCGAATGGTATGATATTCACGATCGGTGAGGCGCGAATATCCATGAAGCAATTAGTGCGCATGAAAGAACATACGACATCAGAGCGAATGAAGGCGGATATCAGCTGTAGACCTGGTCGCTGTTTTCAATCCTCAGCGAACGTCGAGGCTTCTCACCTAAGCTGCAACGATCGTGGACGGGCCTTACGAATGTGATAAAGCGAATTAATGACGTGCATTTATCGCATCAGAAAGAAACCCCAATGTGTAAAGCAAGGGGTGGTGCATTTTAATCGCCTAGCTCCTTATCTTGGGACAACAAGAGGACGAGCAGATGGTCCGAGTTTGTAGACTCCCCGAAGAAGAACTCACGCTATGAGAGTTCATGGACAAGTAGAGGAATGGCCGCACAGTTGCGTCATGGCTTAACAACGGAGATTCAGGAGGATTTGTTTTTGGCTCCTGAAGGGTGCGCGTTTAGCCACATTGTGTTGCCCAAGATTTAAGAATGGCAAGGGGATGAGCTACCGTCTCAAGAAGAAATTTGGTGGTGTCCAAATCTCCGAAGCCAGAACCCTGAGGTGGGCAAGGCTCTGCCAACTTGCCAGGAAAAAAAACGGCCCTTTATTCTACTTGGTGACCAAAGAAGCCTCAGTTGCAAGCCAACCTATCGGACGATGTGGACAGCTTGATAAGTTTAAGAGAGCAGCTGTTGGAGCTGGAGATCAATAAGTCGGGGTGCCAAAAATAGGCTGTGGATTGGATGGCTTGGACTGGAGGGTCGTGGAATAGGAGTTCCTAGTTAGTATCAGCTACAACCCGCTGTCAGCAGAAGGGAGGCGACGGACGGTAGCGTGCTATTTCTTCCGGACCTCCGTCGTGTAGGAATGGAGAGAAACGTTCGTATCTTCATGGTTGTGATAGTTTCCTTTCCGGACGAACAGATCTAAGGAGGAGCAGTGTAACGAGCGCCAACTTTTCAACTGGCGTTCCGATAGGCGTCCCTAGATTGCGCCTAGCATAGCGGAAGAAGAACTACCTACGACGAATAACAGAGGGCAGGCGACCGGGTTCGAAGATTCGAGGAATATTCCTAGAATCTTCGAGGACGTTCTAGAAGGCCCCCGAACAATCTGGAAGTTCGCGCCAGCTATAAATAACGCGTCGGTTGGCCAGGAGGCAGTCAATCGATACGAGTTTCATAGTGCGGTCGCGATTGAATTAGTACATGTAATATAAATATCGTTTTACATAAATAAAGACATTAGTGGTTAAGTGATATAGTTTAATAAGCATTTTAATAGATTTTAATTACCGTAATAGTGTTAATAGAATTAAGTGAATTTAATATATCGTCCTGTGTGTTTTTCTAAAACCGCCGACAAGGTTTTTAAGAACCGAAAAACGTTACAATATTAACTTCATTTACGGCTGTTGATTTATTGCTGTGACAAAAATTTTGCTTTTAGTGAACTAGTGAACATTTAAAATAATCTTTGTTTCTTGATATATAAATTTATGTTTTTTTTTCTTGCTAATTCTTGTCAATGTATCTGCAGTTAACAGCGAAAGAATATTATCTTGCCAAAAACTGCAAAAAATTATTAAACATTAAAAAAGTGTAGCTATAAAATCCATATATTCAGAAATACCATAATGTTTGAAGAAAAACATAAGCTCATATTTGCTTCCAAAATACTGTTTGCTGTTTTCATAGGATAGTCGATGGCGTATCGCACAAGAATTTTTTTTTATCATATTGCTTAAAATGTAACTTAAAACATTACAGTACAAGTTTCAATCGCAACTCGGTAAACAAAATTCATATTTTCCGCAATTATATTAAGTAATTTCAACTTAAAGATATTCAAATAACCATTAATGTAATACAAAATCGTAGGTAACTTCATGCTTTAATGTTGTGAGTTACTAAAAATAACTGCGCGAAATTTGAATTTGGTTTACTGGTAGGGGTCTTTACAAAACAAAAAAAAAATATGCAACATTATTATTATTATCTGGTTGCACTTTTAAGGTATTTTCCTCAATTTTGTTTTTATTAAAGTGTACAAGTGCGCTAGCATCGGACATAAGCCTTTGTCGCTCTTGAACTTTTTCTGTTCGTTGTTTGTTAGAATCAATATAGAAAATATAATTGTTGGACATTATATTATTGTAACATATATTTATAATGGTTTAGAACTGTCAAATAACTATATTTGTACACAAAAAATGATAAAAATAGAAAAAAAGGAGAGAATTAGTAGAATTCAAATTTCCCGCATTTATTTCTAGAAAAGATTTTCATTTATTTTTCGTTCGCTGTTTTTAGGAAATCTTTGCTTTTAGAAATGAGACATAATACTAGAAAATTTTATAGGTATGCAACCTAGTGCAAATGCAGACTTTTTATAATAAAGCATAAAATTGGAATTTTTCTAAATCATCAACAAAAATCATCGATTATAGTGCATCTCTATTTAGTACTTTATTTAAATAGCGATAAAGTATAATAGATGGATTCATAAAGAACAATTCTCCAAACATACATTCATTCTGTAAAATCACTTGGATAAATATAAACCGCAGAACTAACACCTAGCATCCGATCCTCAGACCATCCACTTATTTATATGCCAGAGGGTAGAATTCATATTTGCCGCGATTATTTATAGTTACTGGTCAAGAAATACAATAGTTGTATTGTAATACAAAATCGTGGGTAAGTCAGACTTGAATGTTTTAAGTTACTTAAAATTATGGTGGGAAATTTGAATTTTGCCAATAGGAATAGATTTCTGAATTACCCACAGCTGTAATACTCAAGTGCTTCCATATCAAGTACATAGTTCGCTTGTCCACTGCTTATTTTCGTACGTCTCTTGCCCCGCCGCTTTTTAACTGCCACCGCGAAGAAGCTACCAGTGGGCCGCTCTATAGTACGCCCAGCGGAACTATAACGTTTTGGTCCTTGGTATTACACAGGTAGTGCTATCTGCTGTTGGAAGTTAGAATTTTAAAAATAGGCGCGCGTTACAATACCCTGGGTAAACTTAATAAGTCATTGATTAATGAAAAGATGCTATTAGCAAGTATTACTTTTAGTCAAGATTACGTGAAAAATCCTATTGCATCTAAGCTGTCTGTGTACATGCTATGCGTGGAATTGCGGCTTTGTTTCTCCGAATTTTCTGAATTTTGTAAACACAAGCATTTCCATCCACAGCCTGCGTGGTATATGAAGTGGCCCAGCCTTAAAAGCTGGATACAAATATTGACAATACAAATTAACCAAACTTAATTTCATATATTAGATGAATTCTATTCGCAGAAGCATTTATACCGTAATATTTGTACAGCAAACACCAACTCATAAACTTATCATGTCGTCCATCTTCGGGACGTGACTAATACCGATTTAACGTGGCTTCCATTCAATTTTCAATTAGCGTGTATTGAAATAGGCGCCCTCGACTACTCGTCTATATTCAGACTAGTCGAAGAATTATCCCGTCGCAAGTCGTACTTCTTCTGAGAAAAAAGAAAAACTCACACGGCGCAAGTCAATCGTGTCTTCGGCTCGCTAATGCGGTGGTATAGGGAAACTGTTGGCAAGCGATTTAGGTCCCTACGACCGGAAACAGTAAGCAGGTTTAAAGGACGTTTCACGGGAGAGGAATTAGAACAGCTGTCACGTTTATCTGCGTATGCGTTTTATAAAATTATCCGCACCATACGTATGAGTGTAGTCAATATGGAGATATATTATTCATTGCTTGTTCGGCGTAATGCTGTATGCATATTTATCGTTAAAAATTTACATAAAGCACACAAATACTTCGTTATTGAATATACATATGGATACGTCTGCATAATTATGCATGCTCATTAAAAGTTTGTTAGGTTCGATGTCAATAACCATACAATTACGAGTGTATATAAATATACTATACGTATGACTCATTAATCAAAAGGTATTCTTAAGGAATCGTGCATACGTTTCTATATAATTGAAAAAGTTTTGAGTTAAAATGTATAGACCTGTGTGTATTTCTTTTGTTACGATACAAAATACATATTTATAGATTAGAAGTTTTGGATATTAGTTGAGAAAACACATATTTGTCGTACGTCCTTAATAAGTTATATGAATTAACCTGCGCATCCACCATTTTTTAAGTCATTGCTTTCATAAATTTTAAATATAAGATTAAAAAATCTCTACTCGAAAATTAATGCAGGGAATACGATGATATAACTTTAAAATTTGGTACACCATCCAAATGTTATTATATAAAGATTAGACGATTTTAAATGTTAAATACTACACAGAAAAAAAAAATACATTTTTAAATAATTATGAAGTTTCTCACAAGTTTTTTCTTGGCCTTTGCGATCATAGCCCATATGCCTCAATAAGTTTTACAACCAAGCAAAATCAGAGGAATTTCACAGAGTACTCGTTTCACGCCTGAGGCGACTTTTACAACACACACCGTACGGCCATCGGTAAAAAGGGGAGCCCCACATAGGTACGGAAAAACAGAGGAAAAATATGAAGTCATTTTTTCGGTATATGATTCCACCCATAAAAGTATTCCAATCTTTTTTAGTTTTGGTTTTGCTTCATTGGACTAACTCTGTTATGTTTAAAACCCGTTTGTGCTTTTCGCCCTTATCACATCCTTGTTTCGCCAATTGATCAACGATTTCGTTGGAGATGATGTTACTGTGGCCTTTAATCCAAAAAATTCCACGTGGGTACCTTACTCTTTATGTTTTCTTTATAACATGAACTATATCTGAAATTGGTTTCTGCCTTATGTTGACCCTGTATAGTCATCAGGACACTAGTGGAATCCGACATGATTGAGATCTTCGGTACACTGTAAAAAAAGTTGCCTACAATTTTACCGGTAAATTTGCTTCATAAGGTAAAATTTCTACCATCTAGTAAATTTCACATGCTGATGTATTTTTCAAAGATTGTACTGTAAAATTCGTATGTAATATTTATATGAACTGTATATTTGCCGAACGCGTACAGTTAAATAATAACCTAATAACCAATCACATTGCGGCGTATTCAAGTAAAAATAAATATAAAAGATCCTCAAATTTTTACCCAAATTTAAATACCCAAAAATGTTTACACTTTTAAGTAAATTTTGATAGTAAACATAAAATTGTACATGTTTTTTTTTCCTGTATTTTCCTTTCGAATTTTTATTACATCTAAAACTTACATGAAAAAGCTATAAATTTTACCGAAATCTCTTTTTCCATGTTAAATATCCTAGAAAAAACATGTAAAACAAAATTTACATGATTTATTGTGGTAAATTCACAACGTTATTACATGTAATATTCCTAATTTACCATGGCAAAATTACTGTAATTTTTTTGTAGTGTACGCTGTAGATCTTGCATAAATTAAAGCCTTCAAAATAGCGACAGCCTCTACAGTAAAAACACTTGCTCCTGGGTCCAACTTATATGATTCACCGTGACTACTCTTAAGCACATAAAACGCACAGCCACATCTCTTTTCATCTTTAAATCCGTCAGTGAATATAACCAATGAATCTATTATTTGGTTTTCCATAATGGATTTGAAAAACCGGTTATCATACATGGGGTGCCCTGTGTATGGTGGAAAATTTATTTTTATATCCTTCTGCACCCAGTATAATTGTTGTCTGTACAGCGGGATATAGGTTCTACTGTCAAAATTTGAAAAAACTCGGTAAGCTTCCGCAAGATTTGGCGACTCCTTCTTAATCCAATATGTATCAGTGAGATCTAGTTTGATTAAGTCAGCAATTTTACCTAAAGTTTGTCTGAGATTGTGTCTCTTCAGTTTAAGAATATACTTAGTCGCTAAAAATTCTCTTCTCAGAATTAGTGGACGCTCTCCTGCTTCAGTTTGTAGCGCCCTAATCAGAGTGGAGTTTATGGCTCCCACACAGAGGCGGAGGGCTTTATTCTGAACTATGCCCAATCTTTTAAAAGTTGTTTTTGTTGATGTTTCCGTATATAACACAACCATAATCTCAGCATGATGGATGCACATGACATAGTACTGTGAATGTTCGACGATTGCTACACATAAAAAAATGTTGTAAATTTTCAAACAATTATAAAGATTCGCACAACAAGTTGTTGAACATACAAGAACGAGCGCAACTTGTATTAAAATTTTCCACAAAATTGTTGACAAAAGTTATCGCATTTTTTTAGTAACAAAGTACACACTTTTGTTATAAAATTTTTGTTGACGGAACTTATATATTACAGTAGAATTAAGTGCAGATGACCTGTTGCAAATAGTACGTTTAGGCCAGTGGTAATAGTTGCAACTAATCGTCAACAAAATATTTACAGTATTTTTGCTACTATTACAAATCTGTATGGTGAACTGACATTAAGAGTTTGCGCACAGATTCCAGTTGTAAATAATTATTTACTGTTTAATGTATTTTTTTTGAAACATAATGTATAGTTTTGTTGCACAATTTGTTGACATAACCTACCTATAAAAGGAGTATAAACTGCATATTGCTTGCCGCAAATGTAATAGTGAATTTAAAGTAAAGCTGAACTGTCAGATCAAGGAATAAATTCCTTAATTTGAGAAGTTTTGATCTTATTAATTTATTTTGATCTGGATATGACGTTTGTGAATTCTCCTTCGCCGGTGTACGTTTTTTTTCCCGGTAAATGCATCCAATCAACATTTTATAACCGTGTTTGAGTGAAATAGGAGAAGCGCTATCTTTACAACAATGGCTGTAACACATATATCTATTGAATGCCACTATATGGGTAGAAAACTTCGCCATAATAATAGTGTAGAACCTGTTTACAAAAGCGTGAACTAGGTTTGAAAAAGAAAGTAATTTAAACATAATAATTACATTAAATTAATTATAACTGTGGTTTATTATAACAAATACTAATATGCGATGAAACTATTGAGAAACTACAAAAACCAACTTTGGGTGGAAATTTTGACCAGAGGATTGATGTTTTATTAGAATCATAGTTTTTGTTTAAAAATCATGGCTATCTATCCATATTCGATGTCCTTTTCTATTATTTTTCAAAAAATTACTATAACTATAAGCTATAAGTTTGCTGACAATATCGCAAAATATAGTTTCCATCTAAAAAAAATCCAAACAAAATAAATGTACTATGACATAATTAACACCCTGTATATAATTTTACGTTATACTACCTTGACATGCATAAAATGTTACTCCCCAAATTCATAGCAAGAGAATAACGTGCGACATTGCATCCGTTTCTAGAATAGAACCCAGATATCATTGAAAAGCTGTTTCAGGTCGCTATCAAAATAATGAAAAAAAATACAACAATCGGTTTAAAATAAAAAAAAAAAGTTAAAGGTGATTACCAGAATTTGCAACACCCTGTATATTTGCAAATAATTTTACAAAAAGAAAAAATCGATTAAAGAATAATATGATATTATTAATATACCTATATTGTATCAATAATTATCCTTAAATAGAGATTTATTTCATAACTGAAAATTAAAAAAAACTCGGAAAATATATTCTGATGTGCACCTTTAAAGATATTAGAATTTCAGGTGGATATTGCAATATACGTGTACCGGCTGAATAAGGTTCGGTAGCAATAATAGTTTTGCATTTATGGCCCGTTTGCATGGCATGGAAAAGATATTTTTGAACAAATGTTCAAAATGAAAACAGATAAGCTGGTATTCAATTGCGCTGTGCGCTCGCAGCATTTGTGAAATAATGTGTGCACATACGTACCATGTATTCGTGATTCTATTAAAATTCGGGGCATGTTCTTTACAAATACATTATTTGATCGCAACCTTTTAAATTTTATATTTATTAATGGTGAATGGAAAACTAAATTGCAAAAAACAATATTATTTGAATCTAGAGGGTGATTGGTAAGCATACGTATTCTTTTGATGAGATGACACTACATCCCATTTACACTAAATTTTGCCGGTATATCCACCATGTCAAACATAACCGCTTCTGAAATATGTTAAGTATTGTCTTTGCAAAAATAAGAAACTTTTTCTACTAATAATTCCAAATTATAATTATTATTTAATAAAATTATAGTCAATATAAATTTTGTTTGTAAATTATAGTAATATATAATTTAGCTCTCATATGGACAAAACTTAAATCTCTGAGCACGATTGAAAGCCATTGTTATAGCCATAATTTATAACTTATTTGGGAAACAATATTTAGGATCTAAGATACATATATTGCATTGCATGCAAAAAGTTATAAAACTTTTCTAAGTTTCTAAGAAAATTTGTGCATTTAATATGCTAAATTTTTTTTGAAATAAAAATACAGTTTGTTTGATAGTTTATTTTTGAACATCTCAGTATTAAGTAAGTGTAAGACTTTTGTTTCAAGAATATACTGAACCGGATTTTTTTCTTACATAAATTGTGAGACGCAATATAGAGCTGAGAGTCTTAAAATCTTACGAAGACCTTGGCTATTTCCTTATTTTTATTTTTTTTTTACAAAAATATTCAAAACATATCAGAAACGGTTGAATATGGCATAGCAGATTTGGTTAAAGTAATTACAAATATCCCGCCATCAAAAAATACATCTGTTTAGTAATCACCCTGTATATATCCATAAAATTGATTATAACCAGTACTTTTATACTATTACCACTTTTAAACTGTTATTTTAAAACTTAATCTATACAGACACAAACACAAACGATGTTACTTATGCATTGTGTTTTTTTACTCCAATTAAGGTAATCCAATAACTCCTTTAACAATCAAATTGTAATATTGTTCTTGTAGTAACAATATTACAATTTGATTGTTAAAGTTCAGCATAAGATACATATTTATGTGTATACATATCACGTTGATATTAAATTATACTTAAGTCGTAGTAGTATTTCTGTTGAAATACGTGTTGATTATTCGGCAATAAGCCGGGATTATCTTACCACACTTCTCTTCCTGTTTTCTCAGTTACTAACGCGCCACAGAAGTCAAATATTCCAATTAACACATTGGCTTTAACGAGGGGTTATAATAGCATGTGTAAATTCCATTGTTGTGATAAGTTATTGCCGATAAAATACAAGCAATAATAAACACGCTATAATAATGAAGGAATGAAATTACGGTCTTCAACAGCACATAATAATAATACAATTTAGATATATGTATTTCTTATTGGTGATGTATAAAACTGCTTTTTTACGTTAGCAGCTACAACCTGTTTCAGCTACTTTTGGTTAGCAGTTTAAAAAAGCTGTTTCATAATGATTGAGTTTCTATAATGATACGTACTTATTATGTGTTTTTGCATAGTTATTGCTTAACCAAAATCGATATAAAAACTAGGAAAACTAATCAACGAAACTTACATTGTGTGGGGTTGTTACACAAAATAACTATTGTTACTTGAAATTGTCTCCACTTGGGCTTGACAAAAACAATTCTGTTTATTTTTTATTTTCTTATTTACTTAAGCGGATGCGATGTTCGTATATTCGTTATCTTTAGGTTTTTTTTTTTACTGCGTACGCTTATCATTTATTTAACACCACTAAAATATAAGTATTTTTAGAAACATCTTCCTTATTATGTTTGTTAATTCATTTTTACATTTTTTTTGCGGTAAAAAACATTTATGAAACATAAATAGTGCCACAAAATAAACATGAATACAATAAAAGGTTTCCTGAATTTATAATATCAAATAAATGTAAAAATTTATATATTTAACTTTGTTCCTTGTATTATTATCACTACCCAAATTTATATAAATAACAACACAATACACAAATTATTGTTAGTCTTTCAGTTACAATTGACCACCAAAGTTTACTACTAGAATAAAATACAACTAACATATATTGCAATAGTTTAGTGCCAATTATTATAATAATATCAATGTGATTTTAATAATAAGAGAGCTCTTCAAATCTATTTGACAAAAACTTACTAAATTCTTCAATTTAATAATCACAAAAAATGATGTTTTTTTTATTACATAAGCACTGAAGTTACAACTACAAAATGCAACAAATTAATAAATTATCAAAAAACTAAAAATCAATTTTACTCATTTAAATTATTATTACCTCCATTCCTCACCGGTGTTGTAAAAAAATAATTAATTTAATCATTGAAAAAAAATTAATCCCAAAGTCATCAAGACGATCTAAATACCCCTAATATATGTCAAAATTTGCACGCTAGAGCCGACGCACGCCACTCCCTTTACATATGTCAAAATAATATAAATTTACTGCTTTCTAAAATGCGGCAATCACGCAGTACCGACATTATTATTAAGTTATCTTAACTAAAAGTATTCGTTATAATATTATATTGCTTTTATATGCCAATAAAAAGTTTGACAGCTACCAAAACGATGTCAAATTCTCTCAGCGCTGGTAATAGAGAAATAGAGAAAAAATGTATATATAATAAAAATAAAAGAGTATTTTGATTTTTCTCGGGCGTGAAACTACTACAGACAAAAATAAAAATAAAAACAGAAACTAGTTTTTTACTTTTCAAGATAGAGCGCCAGCCTTTTGATAAGGGTGCTCCCTGATCTGACCCCAATTTCTGCGCTGCTTTGCAGCCATCGCTGCGCGTACACAAACCATAAATTTAGTGGTAAAACAGAAATTTATTTTGATTATTTACAAGTAAATTTACTTCAACCTATTTTGATTAAAATGGAAATATTTGTAGAGTGAGTAACAACACACAGTTAGAAAGTTCACAGCTAAATCCTTATGGAATCACAGAATTAATAAAGGGTTTGTTCATGTCTGCTACTTTTCTTTTTTGTTTTTTAGTAACTGTGCAAAAGCAGGTACATTCGACGTCACTTTTAGTATAATATATGTAAATCCTCTTTAATTTCATTTAATTTAGTGAAACGATAAAATTGATTCATGCCATCAAAACATAAACATCGTCTTGAAGACTAAAATAAAAAATTAAATAATTGCTTTTATCCTAGAATATACAAACTATTTATGATAATAATAACATATAAAAAAGCCTAATTACATATACATGGTAATAATAAGAACAATCATATTTAGCTGAATAATCTCTTTACACAAGATATATAGAAACATTTACAGAAGCAGATTGTAGCTGCTAACGTAAAGAAGCAGTTTTATACATTATTACAGTCACTTTACTGCTATATACAGGGTCGCTAAAAAGTATGGATACAGTTAAATATTTTCAGAACGGTTTAGCAGGGCTCGTTGAAATTTGGCATACAGTTAGAAGTGTTTAAATTCATCTGAGATTTCTTTCAATTTTCTACCATCATTTATTTTGAAAATACAAGGCTAACTTGATTTTTTTTAAATGGCACGGGTGGTCAAATTTGATATTTTTAAAAAGAGCATTTTTTTCTGAATTCAGTAATGTAACACATGCCCACATTTATTTTTATTGAAAGGCAAAAAAAAATTAAATTCAAAAATTTAATTCTGGAAAAATAAAACTAAGTTAGCTTTGAAAATGCTGTTATTGACGATGTGTCACTTGCATATTCGCCAAAAATTAAACTTGTGTGCAATAATTTGTTTAACAATGGTACATTTAAGCGAAACTGAGCGTACGGAAATTCTCATGATGGTTGGTTATGGCGACAGAAAACGAAGTTGTGCTCAAGTAGTGACTCTTTTTAATGAAATTCATCCAAACAGGGAACCGATTTCCAGCACGACGGTTTCAAAAACCTTACAAAGATTTCAAGAAACTGGTAGCGTTAAAGACCGTGCAAGACCTGGGCGACCTCGAATTATTACCAACGAAGAAAATTCTTTCAAATTCTCAAATGTTATGTTGGATGTGGTATAAAATCCAAAAAATTCAGTACGACAGTTGGCGTTGAACCACAACATGAGTAGAGGATCCATACAAAAAATAATGAAACACGAAAAATATCATCCTTATAAAATTCACTTGCTACAAGAATTAAGTGACGACGATTTTGACCGCAGAACCGAATTTTGCGAAACTATGATGCACAGAATACATCAGGATGGTAACTTTCTTAATCGAGTCCTCTTCTCTGATGAGTCAACTTTTTGTCTAAATGGATATGTTAACCGCCACAACTGTCGATATTGGTCTGACAGAAATTCGCATTGGATGAAGCAGGTTCATACGCAGCATCGACAGAAAATTAATGTTTGGTGTGGCATTATTGGTCGGAATATCGTAGGTCCTTTTTTCATTAACGGCAATTTAACGTCTGAAAGATATTTGCAACTTTTACAACAACATATTGTTCCACGACTTAGGGAAATATTTCCAAACCACGGCAATCGAAATTGTATACCAACAGAAACCATATGGTTTCAACAAGACGGAGCACCGCCGCATTTTGGTCGTCAAGTGCGCGAATATTTGGATGAAACATTTCCCGGTAGATGGATAGGGCGAAGGGGGGCTATTGAATGGCCAGCTAGGTCTCCTGATCTGTCCCCACTTGATTTTTTCCTGTGGGGTCATGTAAAAATCGAGTATATGTCAACAGACCATTACAAATCGAAGACCTACAAGAACGTATAAGAAACGAAATTGCCAGTATTTCTCCCAATATTTTGATTGATTCTTTGCAAAATTTTGCTCAACGTGTTCGTTATTGCCAGGAGGTAAATGGAAATCATTTCGAACATCTTTTGTAACATAAAAATTATGTAATTTCTTGTTTGAGTTTCTTTTTATTAAAATCTGTTCTGTTTCAGTTAAATGTGTTATTTTTACAATTATTATTAACTATTACTATTTATTTTTTGGTCAAACTTCACGCAGCAAAGAAGTAACGATAGATAAAGACAACATTTCCAAGGCTAACAAAATTTTTAATTTTTCAAAATTTTACTAGTTCGAAATTTTTTTTTAAAGTTTCGATTAAAATAAGATATGGATGTGTTACATCACAGAACGCAGAAAAAATTCTTTTTTCAAAAATATTAAATTTGACCCTTCATGCCATTTAAAAAAAATCAAGTTAGCCTTGTATCCCCAGAACAAATGAAGGTAGAAATTTGAAGAACATCTTAGACGATAGAATTTAAATACTTTTAACCATGTACCAAATTTCAACAAGTTTTGTTGAATAGTTTTCGTAATATTTAACTGTATCCATCCTTTTTAGTGTATACTGCTATAAATATACATGTATCTTTTACAACATTCGCACTTATCTACTATAGCAGGAAAATGCTAAAAAAATAGCAGCTTCTTTTGATATTGGATAGTAGCTACAAAATAGCAGTTTGCTTCGTAGCAACCCATCACTATTTCTTATAAAATAAGTTACCTATATTGATTGTTCATGATTTCTTTTTGAGATATTTCAATCTCTTTATAAACGATGTCGTAATTGATTGTCTGTTTTATGGAGCTAAATCGAATTTCAATCAATTTTTCCTCAAATCCGATACGATATAAATGAACCTTATTAATCTTTTCCAGGCTCTGGAATTGAATCCGTCGGAGAAAAATGCCCTAGTCGCACGTAGCAAATGCTATATACTCCTGGGGACAGCCGGAAAACGGACTTCAAGATGCCGAAACAGCTCTCTCAATCGATAAGGGCTTCATCAAGGCGATATATCAAAAAGCGGAATCTTTATATTATCTGGGAGATTTCGAGCATAGCCTAATGTATTACCATCGCGGCTTAAGATTGCGTCCAGATCACGACGGTTTTAAATTAGGTGTACAAAAAGCGCAGAAGGCCATCGAAAACGCAATCGGTGGAGGATTCCCATCGTCCAGTCGTTCTGACAAGTCTGCGAAATCCTCCACTAGGTGTAGCACCTCCAAAACGAGCGCTAGAAACATCGTAGCAACCAGCAAAACTCCTACTGTAACGGTTACTACTACTGCCACCACTGGTGATTCCCCGGAAACCGCTGATAATAAATCGGATAAGACTAAGCTTACGACGACTACAACTAGAAGCAATAAGAGCAGACAACCGCAGAGGAAGAGTAAACTATTGAGGGAACTGGGAGCCGATAAAGAATTTTTGGATAGCCTCTTGAACAATCCGGATATTAAATGCAACTTTAAGGAGGACAATAATGAGATATTAGATTGCATCAAAGGCGCTGTCGATTTTCTGAACAAGAGGCAGGAATTTTGGAGGCAGCAGTTACCGCCTAATTTGAAATAATCGCTCGGAAAAATACTATGAAGACGGTTAATTTAGTGCTGATGCAATCTACACACTAAAAATTATTTTGGTAAAATTTCTGTACGAATTTGAGGCAATGTTGTGCCCCTAAAACCGGTACACTACTTGTGGGCTTGGGCAATTACAAACCTCGCCTTCGGTCGGTTTATAATATTTGCCCGCGGCTGCAACAGAGCAATACTGTTAACAATGACTAGACATATATGTGTTTTGCCGACAGGTAGCAAGAACTCCCGCCCATACACGACTATGTCTAATCGTTAGAAAACGGGATTCACTTCCTCTATCTTGTCCATAACAAGAACATCTTTTATAATAATGAGAAATGCAACCTAAATTTCAGACGTGTAATAGTAGTTGCATATATTATATGTAATACCATTGATAAATTGATAGTTCATTATTATGGAGAATTTTCGTGAGAGGTATATTTGGTTGCCAATTGATATTTTTCAAAAATATTCAATTCGGCACCACCACTACTCTCTCCATAAACATATTCTAGTCCAGTGGTTCTCAAACTTATTTAGACACTGTACCCCTTTTCACCCACAAAACATTTTAGGTACCCCTTCTCAGTTACCGGTACTAAGTAAACTATAATTAAAATATTAAACAAATCTTAAAGCCTTCTATGTAGCATAGAAGTATAGTGTTAACCTTTGAAACTGAATTACGCATCATGTTTAAATAAAAACAAAGAGATATTGTTTACAAACATTTTTATTACATTAAAAACAAACACACACAAAATTTAAAGAACAAAAAGCGCTTACTTTCAAAGAGATTAGTGAGAAGGGTGAGCTTGTTTCCCTTTGCACAGTTTATCAAAATTGGGTTTTAACTTGGTTAAATACAATTTTAAATCATCTTCAACATTTAATTTGTTTCTAGATTTATTTTTAAGATAGGTTAAACTTGAGAAACCTTTTTCACATAAATAAGTGAAAAACCCAACAAGAAATTTAACAGCAGTGCTTGACAGTTCTTTGTATTCCTTCCCAATACCGATCCAGAAATCTAACAATGTAGTACCAGCAGTCAAATATTTGTTTTTCAACGTGGGATCACATGATACTTCAATGAAGTGTTCCTTTGAAAGATAGTCAGGTTAGTGTCCATAGCATCAGCATTAAAGGGGTCACGTATCCAGTTATGCTGTTTCTCCAAAGGTGGAAAGTACTCTCTTATGCGGATCTTCAATGCATTCAAATGCTGGCCCATTTGAGTCTTGAGTTCAGTGAAATCAGATATGTTTTTCTCATTATCTTGCAAAAATGTAAGTAATCTTTCAAACGGCTCGCAGTTGTTGTTTTCTATTTGTTTTTCCCAGAGAATGATCTTTTTTACCATTGCATCAGTTTTCTTTTCTATATTAAAAATATCAAAAACACTGCCTTGCATGGATAAATTCCAGATGTTGAGTTTTCCAAAAATATCACTTAAATAAGCCAACTTCAAAAGCCAATCAAAATCAGTAAGTACAGAAGACAGATGGGATTTGTGTTCGGTAAAAAAATTATGTAATTCTTTGTGGAGTTCAAATACACGGGACAAAACATTTCCCCGAGAAAGCCATCGTACCTCAGTATGTAGCAATAAGTTCTCATGGAGGCTCCCCATATCCTGGCATAGAATTGTAAAGTAACGAGATTTTAGGGCCTAGTTCTATGAAGTTTACAATTTTCACACTCTGATCAAGGACATCTTTAAGTTCATCAGGGAGGTGCTTAGCCATCAAAGCCTCTCGGTGAAGGACACAATGAGTGAACTTACACTCAGTTGAAACCGTTTTAATATGGCCTACCAGCCCTGTGATGTGACCGCTCATAGCCTTAGCACCATCCATACACACTAACACACAGTTTTTCCACTCGAGCTGGTTTTCGGAAAAAAAAAGAATCTAACAAATTGAAAATATCTTCACCTTTTGTCGATGTTTTAAGTGTCTTACAAAATAAAATATCTTCAAATATTTCATCTTGAAAAATGCCACGTACAAAAACGATCAGTTGGGCTAGGCCAGCGACATCCGTGGTTTCATCGAGTTGTATACCAAAGCAAGGACTAGCTCGAATTGCTCCAACAGTTTTGTGTCATACGCCATATCACTAATTCCCCTTGAAACTGTATCATTTGATAATGGAATTGCTGTAATTCTTTTTGCCTCGTTCTCTCCAAACATACAAGAAACAATTTCTGCTGCGATAGGGAGGATTAGGTTTTCGACAATAGTATGGTTTTTACCAGACTTCGCAATTAAATGACTAACTTTGTAAGAAGCTTTTAGAGCACTTTCATTTTGTTCTGCACCAGAAAAGTGTTTTATCGTGTTTTTCCTACTTTTCAAATCTTCCAAAAGACGTTCAAAGTACCGTAACTCCTTTTTGACTAAGTTCTCATGTTTGCTTTCAAAATGGCGTTTTAAAAGAGAAGGTTTCATAGAATTGTTTGATAAAATTTCTGAACAAACAACGCATTGTGGATTAGGCTCGTCTGAGCTTCCAGTCCAAGGAAAACCTAATTTTTAGTACAACTCGTCATATTTTCTCTTTTTACTTTTATATTCATTTGCCAGTTTTTCGGGTTTTTTTTCGCGTACCACAGTTTGGGAACCACTGTTCTAGTCATTCAAATTTGCGTGTAATAGTGGGATCTTATGCAGACGGCCACGTGCACTCAGAAATGAATAGTCTTTTTTAAGGTTTAAAAATCCTTTGGATTCAATCTAAAGAAAAATAAGTACCAGAAATAAAACAAACTTTTCGTTTATTGGTTAGGATATACAAAAAGATATCATAGTTTGGGAAGCAGAAATAAGTAATATTGAAATTTTAATTCAAAATAAGTAAATATCTGTCGTCACTTTGTGTAGTAGTTAACAGTAATCATATTTTTTTATATAATTTGTGTTACATTTTTGAATTTCAGTTTGCTATGTGAATGTATATAATCACTTTTAGATGATCCCATATTTCTATATAGGGAAATATTTACTTTAAAATGAAAACAGATAAATTCTCAGGATAATTGCAAAATGGTTGATTAAACTTATTATTTCTATGTAATTAATAATAAATATTAATGCTAATGTTAAATCTTCTAATATCCATGTAGCACGACAAATATTCCAACTGTTTAAAAGCAAACACCTTTTTTATTTAAATTTCGATTTAGTGCGTATAATTCATATGCCTATTATATAAATTTCAAATATAATTTTTAGGATGTTGATTTTTTATTATATAGTATTTACCTATTTGTTGTTTATTATTATTGAAGTATTCTGAACTACCCCAATTTCTTTAATTTTTCATTTCATTATATTTAAGTAAAATATATATCAGATGAACCATGTTAAAAAACAAACTTAATCAGAAAACAAGCTAAACATTATAATTTTGTTGCTAAAAACTAGCAGTTTATAAAAAGGTTTTTAAAGTTTTTGACAGACTCTCTCTATCTCTAAAGTAATAAATGATAATAATTACTACATACAAAAATCATTTGATCTAATCGAATCCTTAAATACAGTAAAAATCCATAATTTTCAATGCGAAGAGGAATTCTTTAAAGGGATTGGGATCGCCAATATCAAGTTTAATCTACTCCGACTTTATTTCGGATTTTACAAAATCTTATATACGATTTATTTCAAAATATTGTATTTATAAAAGTTCTCTAAAATAATACATTTTGGTAGAACAGAACAAACAAAGCAGGCTCGAATTCTAAGTAAATAAGCTTTTCTGATCTTATAGAGCGCGTGGGTAGTTGGCTATAAGAGTCCAAAATTGGTGCGAAAAACATGAACTCAATACATTTCTCCTTTAAGGTTTACGGTTGGAAATGTATTCATATCTGTCAAGCCTAATTGCTTTTATTATCGCACATTTTTACATTACTATCACTGATTGAAATAATGAAATGTTATAACTGTAAGAGATGTCCACCATTAACACAATATCTTAAAAATCAATTGATTTTAAAACCTATTTTTTAGCGTAAGTAATAGGCTTCTAAAACTAGGATTATATAAAATAATATTTAAAAGTGCATGAAACATTTAGTGATTTTAAGTTGGTATTATTATGTCGAAAATTATAAATATGACATTTTGATATCTTATCTATAAATATTTTGACAGCTTATACGCTTATATTCAAGTGTTGTGACGTCTATTCTTTTTACAATGGCAGCTTTGTTGATTTATTTGTGATATTTCTATGTCCCATCTATTGCTCCCTAATTTTCAGTATTGGATAGAATTTTCCTTTATGTAAATTCTTAAAATATTCATAGTGTAACTTCGATAACCATCAAATTATTATCAAATAAATTTTATGAGTTACCGCTTAAAATAGTACTTTTATGAACCACCTTGTAGCTATATTCAGATGGTTGAAAAACCTAGAATTGGAAATAAAAATGTTATCAATATTTTCGTTTCGTATCGATTTTGTTTCTTATTTTTTTCTCACACCGTGCAAATTGGCATTCCACTTGGCAAAAATTTAAATTTCCCACAATTATTTTTAGTAACTTGAACATAAACACATAGTAACTAATAACTAATAGCCCAGTAAACCAATTCAAATTTCCCGCAATTTTATTTAGTAACTTCAACTTAAAGTAATTGAAATAACTATTAATGTAATACAAAAGTGTAGGTAACTTTATGTTTTAACGATGAAGTTACTAAAAATAATTGCGGGAAATTTGAATTTGGTTTACTGGGAATCTAATACAAAATCATTGGTAATCTCGTGTTTCAATGTTGAAGTTACTAAGAATAATTGTGGGATAGATAATTTCATTTGAAAAACGTAAATTTAAACATATTAGTTTATATACAAAATGCTTAAGTTTACAGTTACCAATTAACGTGAATTCACAAGTTTCCTAAACACCTGTCCTCATAAATTAATTAACTTTAATAACGTCAAATGTAACTATAACTTGTTTTTTTTTTTTTTGAATGTTTAATTCTACTTTCTCTTATATGAATGTTGCACTGCCAGTGTTCTTGCATACATTTCCTTCGTATGTAACGAATATTTCATTATAAACAAATGTGGAGGAAACAATATTTCATAAGCAACATGAATTTGTCTTGCTCTGTTTGACCTTAATTATTTAAGTAGTATTCATTCAGATTTAAAACTAACGAAATGTTACTTACCTTATGTATATGCATATATTGGATAACTAACTGTACACACTTTACATTATATATGTACATATGTAACTGTATGCGTGAATAAGCAAAAGTATATCTACTTGTTACATATTCATATAAATTCTATTATGTAAAGCGTTTAAGCGCTATTTTATGTTATTATAGCCAGGTATATGCTTAGAAGTTACCCATATACATATGTATTTACATGGAACAGGCATTTAGCTTGGACCTTTGCAGCGAATAGGATTAACAGAGGAAGCTATTCTTATACTGCGTTGCCTACTCTAGGCCAGGGTTGCCAGATCAAAAACTAAGAAAGTAGCCAACAAATAGAAAAATGTAGCTCAAAGTCTAATATCAACTAATATCAGCTTTAAAAAACTTTCTTTTTTACTTTTTTATTATTACAATACTTTAATTTATACATTCAGCATATATTATTAAATACTGCACAATAAAATCTCTTCTTGAAATAAAGAAGAAAAAAAACACTTTTAAGGAGGAACATTATTAAAATACATACAGAATACTCAAATAAACAACAGTCTTGAAAATTACTATTTATAAAAGTAATTGCTTCTATGAATTGTTCAGTTTCAACCACACACTCATTATCAGTCTCGTTGGAACTTGTTAAGGTTGAGCTAAAATGGATGGAGAAATGTATTTTCCATTAAATGAGGTAGATTGATTCTGCGCGAGTTAGTCATGATTGTAAGAAATGAAAAATGGTCCTATCTTGCATATATGCCCTTTAATGTAATAGTAGAACCTACAGGTTTCGAGCCAATACATCAAGTTGAATTGTAATGTTAGAATTGAGGATATGGTTTTAACAAAAGACAGAAATATGGTGAAAAAATTAGTAGTATTAGTATTAAGTAAATTAAAATAAAAAAATGAACAATAGAATACATGTAAGTTGCAATATGAAATATTTTTTTTGTAAGTAAATTTAAAAATTAAAAAATAATTAATATATAATTTTGAAATACTTAGAAATGATCCTATTAAAAATAATCAAAATATAAAATGTAGTGCAATAATAATGTGCAATATATTATGTAAAAATTTCTTACAATTATATTTTTCGTTTTATGACTTTTTTGAAAGACAAAATTATTTAATTATGTTTTTGCACTGAACCCTTAAATTGTAGTTATTTGTGCATAACAGTCAACAGATTTTTGCAGGTGGCCCAAAGTAGTAGCCGGGCGTCTGTTATTAGTACTGTGTAGCCAAAGAAGTTAAAATATAGCCCAATTGGCGATTAGTAGCCCAATCTGGCAACCTGCTCTGGGCAGACACATACTGTGCATTATTAATCTCTTATCTGGAGAATACATTAATCAATCGTCAAATTTTAGGCCTATTTAATTAACAAAGCTTGAATTATAAAGCAAATTGAGGTATCAGGAAGTAAAAGTGCAAAATCACAAACATAATCATAAATCATCATCCATGCATAATCCAACAACTGCAATACAATGAACATGGCATTATTATTATTTTGTCCAAACCATAGACAAAAAGAAAATTTTCTCTCTTGAACCTAACAGCTTCATAAACTTGTATTTGAAATATTGAGAAGGTATTTCTATGTACACTGCCTGACAGAATTAATGTCATGGTCCACAGGGAATTATCGTATTTTCCTATCTGATTTTTTTAATTGCCAGGTGTACCTCAACAGAACCTCCCACCTGCATAAGTCGATGACAGCAGAAGGCGCGCTTGTTCAAATGATGTACAGTTTTGATAGCCACTGCGCTATAGACAACGACATTAATTTTGTCGGGCAGTGTACACTTGTATTCATAAAATATTTCTATTGTAAATTGGATAATCTAAACGTCAAGCTGTATTCAGAGAATTCATAAGAGATGTCAGTAATTCCAAAAATTAGAAACAGCAAAGTTATTATAAATAAGATTATAAAATATAATTAAATGTCGAAAGTTATTTATACAATGTTAATATATTTCGTAATAAATGCTTATAATGTTTATAGTATTTGTACGCTTTTTTATGAATACAATATGCTCTACAATACTTTACTTATATATTTTGTTATTTCATACTGTAATACAAACGATATATTTTTACATTGTACATATCATATTTTATCAGTTTTTAACTACATTTTAAATTAAGCACTTGCAATTACATTCTTAATTTATTGCATTTTCTGACTTAACGATGTCTGTTTGTATTAATAGTAAGCACCCTGCAGACTGGATGGTCCCTTTTATTATCGTAAATCAACAAGACTTGTTTCTATTACCTGGATATAACTCATCAGATCAGTTCTTGGGAGTAGAAATATTGCGATAAGTTTGTTTACCCTGCAATGC
The DNA here is from genome assembly GCA_004143645.1 of Protaetia brevitarsis. Classification (NCBI taxonomy): domain Eukaryota; kingdom Metazoa; phylum Arthropoda; class Insecta; order Coleoptera; family Scarabaeidae; genus Protaetia; species Protaetia brevitarsis. Next base: position 78,077 of record RXPK01000536.1, on the reverse strand, counting down.
AAAAGCCAGTCTGTGCCGTTAATGATGGCGCCTATTTTTATGGCAGTCAATGGGGTATAACAATATTTGTTGTAATAAGTTGTAGACACAGCTCTTAAGCCTTGATGAAAGACAGTTTTCTCTTTTAGAAGATGTTATTTATATACACGAGCTTATTTTTTTGTTTGAGAGAATATTTTCTAATATACAGGTAGTTTTCATTTCCAAATAATGTTATGTGCAATGCCATGGTGCTGATAAGATATTAATCAAATTTTGCGATAAATTAAAAATAAATAAAAATTGTCTATTAATTAATAATGTGTTGTACCTACCTCTATTCTATTGGTTGCATTGATACAACTATTGCAAGTCCTAGATGTTGTAACATATTTACCGTTATAGACATTATTATCATATTATGCACCTATACGTTATCACCATTACACTATAGTTATGCAATACATATACTATGCTCTTATATTTTATGCATATCTCTTTAATGTTCTTGTTGTTTTCACATTCTCTGCTCGTTAAAGTCTAGAGTCGTAGTTAAGTTTTAAGAGCGTTTACAGTTATGTTTTATGCTACCTTTCATAACGAGATATTTGTAAGTAGATTTTACGTTTTAAATGTTATGGCAGGTTATGTTTTTAAGAAATTTTGTTTGAGTGTAACATTAATATGTATGTGAAACTTGTTACGGAATTGTGTATTGCCATCGGCTTTTCTTTAATACAATAAAGTCCTTTTATATCCATGTTTTTTTGACCTATTTATAGGGATTAAAAGATAATTTCTCGTTTTACGGTCTCTATTTTTTTTTTTAATGAAAGTGAAGTGATTGTTATAAATTAGCCCACATGTTTAAAATAATAATCGCTGTATAAATACTACATTAAATTTAAATTAGAAATTTGGGATTTGTAAAAAGAAATTTTTATTGATTATATTAATAAAACACTTTCTAATCTATAAAAAAAAAAGTTGTACGGTGAGTGTATAAGAACAATAAATATGTGAACAAAATCTCCCTTTCACTAGTATTTTAAGGAATTTACCTAAATTAAACTCGAACGTTGTAATTTGAAGAGTTAGTGATGCTCAAATTAGATTATCTTTTTATTATGTTTTCATAATTAATTTGATAAAAGGTTTTAAAGCTATTTAATTGTGATATTATGTGGTACAAAACTAAATGGAATAAAAATTGCTTCCTGAATATAGGAACAAGAGAAAAATATGTTTTTAAAATTTATCTGTATATTTAAAATAATCTAAGACACATTACTTATTTACTACTCCATTAAGGCGGTCTTTAAGATGCTTATGATGTGTCTGGCTCACAATCATCATTAACAAATAATTTTAAAGCTTTAAATCTTGACCATGTATATATAATATTTGATTTCCTTTTTCTTGGTTTTTAGGTCTTTAATATTAAAACATGAATGAATACGACGACGACGTTTCGCTTTATTAAAAACCTTCTTCAAGTAGATATATAAATAAATGTAGAAATTGTAAATTATAAATAAAATGTTTTTGTTTAATAAATGACAAAATTGTTGTGTTTACTATGATTTTGACTATATTATTATGTTTTATTTAAAGATTGCATTTTAAAATAGGCTGTTTTGATTATTTGTTTTTAAAATTTGTAACTAAATAGTTCTTTACAAATATTTTATTTAGTTATAAAATTAAATTATATAATTTTGTGAAATATTGTATATCGGTTTTATCATTGACTGCATTTTTATGTTTATAAATTTGAATTATTTCAAGTATATTACGTGTTTATTTAGCTTTAAAAAAACATGAAATAACTCAAAATCACACCTTTGATTTTCAACAACGTAACAATTTTAAACAAAGAACAAAATTTAAAAACACTAGTATTTTTGAATATATCATTATGTTTTATTTAAGAAATTAAAAATTATATACATGGTCAAGAAATGAAGCGAGGCTTGTAGACAAACACTTTTGACTTCAGATATTCCCATAAAAAGAAATCACAGCAGGTCAAATCCGGAGATCTTGCCGGCCATATTAACATTACCGTTTCGATATACGAGTCGTCCAGGAAACATTTGTCTTAAAAATGTCATACACATTGGAGCTGTATGACTTGTTGCGCCATCTTGCTGGAACTCATTATTGTTAATGTTTCTTCGTAAGTGTAGCAATTCTGCAGGTAAAAAAAAATCGATCATATTCAAATAGCGTTGACAGTAATTGTCTCTTCTTCAAAAAGTAAGGACCAAGTATGCCGAAGGCAGATACACCGCACCACACTGTGACTTTATGGGAATGCATTTCGTGAGGCTGTTCGGCCGACCAGTACCCCATATTATTTTTATTGCACCTGTCAAATGAAAGTGTGCCTCATCGGACATGATTAGATTATTCAAAACATGTGGATTATCACCAAGAAGAGCAAGGAAATCTCTGCAAAGCTGATGTAGGCGTGATGCAAAATCTTGCGGTTGAAGCTCTTGAACAATTTGAATTTTGTAAGGATGCAATCCCAAGTCATTATGTAAAATTCGTCGGATGCTTCTGTCCGTAAGATTTAATGCTATAGCTTGACGCAATGCTGAACGCTGTGGACTTCGCTTTACCGCCTGTCGTACCGTTTCAATGTTTTCTGGCATACACACACTTCTATGTCTACCGCGGTAAATGTTCTTCAAATTTCCGCTTTCATTAAACTGTCGATGCCATTGCAAAATTGTGTCCCGTGTAGGGATCCTACCATGCCTAGGAATATCAGATTCTCGATGAAATTGCCGCTGAACCTCGATTATGCTTCCCGAAACTGCATAATATATTACTATTGCGCAACATACTATCTTCCAATCAGAATCTGTCCTCCCACCACAGCGTTCAGAAATACGTCAGTACCTATTGCCGGATCCTGTATAAATGTAAAATATTGTGTCTGTGAAAAGGCTAATAAATATTAGCGAAAGCTTTCCCATCAATTCCCGAGCTTTAGTTCTAAGGAAATATCAATGCCCTTGGCTATAGCCTTCAATAAATGTATAGAACAAGGAATATTTCCAACTGTGATCAAACTGGGAAGAGTGATGCCTATATATAAAAAGGGAGACAAAAATGTGCCAACTACTGCCCCATCAGTATCCTGCCCGCTATGTTCAAGATTTTTGAACAGATTATCATGACACGATAGTGAAATATTTCGCACAATGAGCAGCATGGGTACAGAAGAGGACGCTCCACAGTTAGTGGAATAAAGCTTTCGACGATGGTATGTGTGCCGAACTTACCTTGTTGGACCTGACGAAAGCATTCGATTCCCTGGCCCACGACATTCTGCTAACTAAACTGGAGTACTATGGTGTCAGAGGACTTCCCCTTAATTTAATAAAATCTTATCTGTCCCATAGACAACAACTTACAGAATGGAAGAACTCAAGGACTCAGTTGGGGGAGTAGGCTTTGGTGTCCCACAGGGTTCCATTCTTGGCCCGCTGCTATTTTTAATTTACATTAATGACCTCCCTTACAATATTAGTGATGTTATGATGTGCCTTTACGCTGACGACACATCTTTAGTTATACAGGCACCCGATGCAGAAACTTTAGAAGAACAATCAAAAACTGCGATGAAGGGGGTTGTGAACTGGTTTGCTGCCAACAAACTCAAAGTTAACGTCGAAAAAGACACAAAACCTTCTCCTATCTACCAAAGGCTCAGGTCAGTCGTCAGTAGTGAAATTTTTGGGCGTTATTATGGATTCTTCGTTAAGATGGCATCAGCATATCGACGTATTGGCGAATAAGCTCTCCACTGCATTGTTCGTCATCAGAAGAATTATACATGTCGCAAACCACCAAGCAGCGAAAGCAGCGTACTTTGCACACTTTCACTCACTGCTGTGCTAGGGGATCCTCTTCTGGGAAGTGTCGACCGAGGCGCATCAAATCTTCGTTCTACAAAAAAAAAAAAGCAATACGGTATTTAGGCAGCCTTGTATATAGATCAAGCTGTAGACCGTTTTTAAAAAGAAAAATATACTTACCGTTTCATCCATATTTATTCTATCCTGCGTCTCGTATGTGCATCAGCATGGGGAGGAATTGACGTTAAATGGGGACACGTACCTATACAGGGTGTATCAGATATAGAGTAATATAATAATATGTAGCAGCTGTAATCATATACGATCAAAAAGTCTTAATGCACAGGGGGTCTATCTGTAAGCATTAACGAGAAAAAAAATATTTTGTAAATGGCCGTGGGCTAGAGCCGCACCTGTGCCCAACCTAAATGCTGTCCCGAATATACCCCCACATACCACTATCATTCAGCCATTACCGCTGTTAGTTTTGTGTGGATCGCCGCTTGGAGTGCAAGCCACTTCGAACATTTTATTTAAATTCTTCCCGTCTCGAAAAAACGATTCTTTTCAGGACCATCATGATTTCATATAAAGAAAATCGAAGCTTGTACCGCTGTGATACGGTACTCGCTTGTAAGCGAGTACCGTATTACAGACTGACCTGCTCCCAAGAAGCAATTAACCACTGGGGTGCGAAATGATACAATCACCTTCCGGAAAATTTCAAAAAATTGCCTTTGGTTGTCTTCAAGAAAAAAGTGAAGCAAATGCTCATTGAGAAGGAGTATTATGACATTAATGACTTCTTATGTGACTTATAATAATTTTGTTTTTAATATGTTTGTGTTGTTTTGTTTGTCACATTACTGTCGTTTGTTCTTTTATCTTTCATTAACCTTTTATGTATATATACTCTATGTTTTTACTTCTATGATTTTATCTATACACATATTTATTATATTACTTTTCTTTTGACAATTGTAGCATATATCTACATACATAACAGCATTGACTTTTTCTGTAATGGTTTTATTGCAAATATATTATTATTATTATTATTATTATTATTTTAAAAACCTCCACCTCCGCTCAACCCGTCTGGTTTGTTATCGATCCCCCCACAACTCTTGAATTGAGGAGAGACCGAGAACAACGCCAAAGATGACCTGTTTATTTTTTATTAACTACATATCAATTAACACAATATTGTTAGATTAGATTTAATGGTCAGAGGCGTTGGAGTGGCGCGGTGCCGAACAGCTCGCGATTACTCGACCCCGCTGGTGGTTCCTCCATCCCGTCTCCATAAGGTGATATGGTATGGAAGATTTCCGGCCCTAAGATTTTTGTTGGCCGCCTTCATGAAAGGTGCAGAGAACCCAGTATGATCGCCTTCTACATTTCCGCCACGATCTTCTGGCAGGTTCCCTCATTCATAAACCTCATTTTATATTATTATTAATAATAATAATAATAATAATAATAATAATAATAATAATAATAATACTATTATTTTTTTTATATTATATTATATTTTTTATTATATTTTTATTATTATTATTATTAAATATTTTTGTGTTATAAGATCGATAATCTAAAAGTAAATTACTGCACTCATCTTCTAATAAAATTAGGACGAACGTTGATATTTCCTCTTTCTACCATAAACCCGCAACAGTTCAAATAAATAAATAAAATACTCTCCCGAGGAAAAAAATAATTCAATTTTTCATTTCCTCGTCAGCTGTTCTCATGAACCTTCGAAGTTTCTTCGCCAACAACTCTGTGTATATAAGAGAGAAAGAGAGAAAAATAAAATAAAATAAAATAAAATAACATCACCACTCGGGGCCACTTCTTCGGCGAGCACCGCCGCCTTCGCTGTTTATCTTCGGAATACACCGGCTAAACTTGACGCTATTTTCATCACGTTTCGATCGCCGTCGTATAGAACCAACCGAACCGCCTCTTAAGACAATGGAAGATGAACTAGCGCCCTGGGAGTATAAACAAAAAGAAAACGTCAAGAACAAGACCGCTTCCCCGTATATACACAAGCATCGCTAAACTTATCTGTTCTCTGAAACCGGGAAAGAGAAATATATTACCAACGCGGCAGTCGGTCGGCTATCGGATGATGTATTTTAAACGCAAAACAAAAAAAAACGGAGTAATATTCCGAACATTCGCGGACGTCGGCGAAAGGATCCTTTCGAGCTTTCGAAACTTAAACAGTCCGGGAGGAGTAAACACGTAAAAGGAGATATATATAAAGTGGAGATCGAGGATGTTGGGGTATTGTTTGTTTGCATCCGTACGGCTCTAGACTTTGGAAATGGAGCGCTGAAAAGGATTAAATCGATCTGGGAGATTTAGCGAAGATTTAAGTTTGAAGTCTTCTTTTTGTACCCCGAGCGCCTAAGCCTCGAGCTTTTTTCGTGATTGTGGCTGAATATTACATTGTTCCGCGCTCTTTATCCTTCGGATTTGAACGTAGTAAATCTGCCGTTAATCTGCTGGTATCGCTGATCTAATAATGTAGTGTTTTCTTTTCTTATTAATCGTGATTGTAATAGCGTTTATATTCCTGTAACACCGTTTAATATAAATAAAATTAATATTATAAAAGAATGTTATAAGTTAATTTCTTTCACCTAAAATGACTTATATTTTAAAACTGAACAAAAATATTAAAACTACCTTCTTTTTACTTTCACTTAACAGTTTTTGACAACTCGCTATTTGCCTTGGTTGTCTCCTCATTACTGTGTATTCATATTTTTTTTTTGTTTAAGATGCTGTGGTTTATACAACCCTTTTATCGCTGTGTGTATTTTAAGTTGCATATTATGGTTATTTTGATTTATTTCTCCGATCAGCTGATTTTCAATTTACCGAGAATTTTCACAATTTTGTTTTGTTTTGTATAATTTTAGTTTAAGATTTAATTGTATGATTTTAATTATATAGTGTTGTTTTTTTTTTTAATTAATCCATTCATTCAAATGTCTATTGTTCGCTTCTGCTGATTTAATGCGTATTCTATTTAACATTGTCGTTGTAATGTTCTACGTCTGCGTTGTACGAATTTTGAGAGAGGGATTTTTGTAAGAAAATTAATTATAGGAATTTGTTAAGGATTTCCTTGTTCGACTATTGACGTGAGTAGACGTATTTTTAAATCTTTGTTGCCATTTTGTAATCCGTTTTGATATTGTAAATTTCACATTAATTCTGTAATTATTTAGTCAATCAAGGAATTTTTATTGTAATAATTATTAAGGTATTAAAGTGTGCACTTTATAGATATAAGATCAATTATTATTTTTTTTTGCTTAGGAAGATTTATTTTAGTTTTTTCTCTCGTTTATTTTAAAGAGTTAATTTTTCTGTTAATCAATTTTGCTGCATCATTTTTATTTTTCAATCACCTCGTTTGGGTGAATAGAAGCATTTGTTCTTTCATTTAGCTTTTTCATTTTTTATAAATCTCTTGCATTTGTCCACGCTTAGATTATTTTAATTTGTGATACCACGTGGATAGAAGTTTAAAGATTTTGATTAGTCTTCCTAGACAAATAAAACTTTTTTTTTTGCTTTGCATAGGAAATAGCATTGTCCTATTTTAATTTAGAGTCAAGTACAGTTTTATTTTAGGTCAGAACCTTCAGTTCAAGGTTTTTTTTCTGCACCATTGTAATTTAACCCGTTGTGTTAAAATAAATTGATTGTTTGTTAGGGTCACTGGGTTAAAATGCTGTTCTTTTACTTTATTTTAAACCTTTACAATTTTTCGGGTAATTAAGAAAGTCTGATTTCATTCACTCACAATTTACTTTTCGTGGTTAAATTAAAGTTTTATATCGCGAGGGTAACTCTGAGATTAATAGTTCTTTTGTTCATTAATTTTTTTTCCGTTGCGCTAGCTAATATTTTACTTTATTTCATTTTAAATTCATTTTGCATTTATCATTTATTTCAATCAGTACACAGCAGTATATAGCAAACATCACAACACAACATATTTCTAACATTAAATTTTTTAACACTATTTTTTAGGTTATTAAAAATATTTAATCTACTTAAGATTTTTAAATTCTAAGTAACAATTCGTTCATTATTATCGGAAAGAATCCTTGCTACTTTATGAGACCAAATTGGAGTATTAATTTGGATTAATTGGAATATTTTTTAAATATAATTAAATATTTACAAAAATAAAATCTATAATTTAACCAATCCTAAATACTGTGGTAAAAACAATCTCTAAAATAAAGGTTAATACACAGTCATTAAACGCTTAAACTTGTAAATAAGTAAACTAATTAACTGTCATACATAAGTTAATTAATATTCTAACTTTATTTCATAAACCAGCAAGAATTCTATCCGATAATAATGAACTGATTGTTACTTACATACATAAATTGTGATGAAATATTTTTAAGAACCTAAAAGATAAAGAGATCAGACCGATATATTTTGCATATCTGTTGTCCGTAGTATTCTCTCAACTTCCAAAGTAATAACAGTTTCAAAATTTGGTGATAAAACTTTTTCCAATGTAAATAAATTCAATTCATTGAAATAGAACTTTTAAATGTAAAATCTGACAATTCTCATTACTTCTTTCAACAGATTACAAAACGTAAGTTTTTTTTAAGTTCTTGTGAGTATTTGTGTTTTTTATGTATTGTTTACCTGTCTCAATATTACTTAGTTTTAATAGTAATTTTAATTCAATTAATTTAAAATTAACTATATTAATGTTAATATGTCTTCTCCAGATACCTATAAGGATGGCCTAGGCCGAAACATGTAGTATGTTAAATTAAAAATTAAAGGACTGGTAATTAGAACGGTAGTTTTGTGTTACCCAATATATACATTACTAAAAGATAAAGTTAAACTCGTAGAATTGACTTTATAGACTACATTCCTAACATTAAATTTCCTAACCGGTAATATAAAGTTAAAAAAATTTAATGTTATAGAAATATAGTCTATAAAGTCAATTGTTATGATGTTTGCTATATAGGTTAGATATCACAAAAAAAAAAAAACGAAAATAGAAGACAATAACACCAATAATGATGAAACTAGACATTTCTTCAATACGGGTAATAGTTTTACCTTTTCTGATGATTGATATCATTGATGTAGAATCTGTTTGTAAAAAACGCATTTTATCCGAAATATTTAACAACAAAACATAATAAAACTTGTAATTTTATAATGGATATTGACAATATCAGAGTTTTTTTTTATAATATATTATCACAAAACTAGGAAACACTTGACTTGTTCTTCTCTTATCTTTTGATCCGTTGTATTTTACAAGTGTATCTATATACTACATATATACAACTTTATAGAAGAAGTTTTCAAAAACTTATTTGGTTTGCACGAAGAATATTAGGTCTCTAATAATTCTCGTTTATTAAATTAATTAATCACTTGGCAAAATGTTCACCAAATTTACAATTTTTTTTTATCTAAAATTTCTATTTTTCCAAGCGCTAAATACTATCTTTCTCTGAAAATTGCTTGTTTAAAGTCAATATAAACAAATACAACTTTGTACTACATTAAGCCAGCTCCACCAAAGCAATCAGCAATTTATGAGCAATCCACACTCTAGCATACTAACATTCTGTTGTCTATAGAGTTTCACAGTTTGCCGTTTGCACTTAGATTAGATTAGGGTAGGAGTGGCCTACATACCTTTTTCACCGCGACCTTTTCAGATTTATTGTGATCCCCCTTTATCCTGGAAGACGCTTTCTAAATCAAGAGGGCACTCTTGATTAGGCCTATAATCTATGAGAGTGTCTTCTTTGTATAGCTGCTAGCTGTGGCGTTCTCCACTCCTATTACTAGAAACCTTGTCCTCGCCAGGTCATCACATTAGCACAGCACATGAACTGGTGTTTGTTCCCCTCTTTGCAGAATTTGAAAATTTTAGGACTATGTGGTACATATGCCTATTTAGTCTACAGTGACCAGTCAGCAGACATACTATCATTTTGATGGTCCACCTACCTTTATTCATTAGATCTTCAGGCATCTGTATCTCCACAGAATTACAAACTCTTTTGCCTGCCTCTATCCTTGTATTTTTTACCGCCACTCTCTGGTGTGATTATGTATCCATTCATTGATGAATTTGAATTTGTCAAAAGCAACGAATGACATTGACGAACCTCATCCGCCGCCTCAATCCCTCTCATGTCCAAGTGAGTAGGGACCCAGGCCAATGTCAATTCCCTTTGGGTGCCCATTCCCTAATTTAAGGCGCTTAGCAGTCTCCAAACAGCTTAGAATCCGCACTTACAGAACTATTCACCACTTAAACGTGGTCTGAGTTTTATCTTTACCTTCTCTATTTCTCTGACACACTTGCACTTAAGTTTAATATAATCCGGTGTACCATAAGCACATAAGCAGAGGATTTTTTTAATTAATAGCATTGATTTGATATTCTGTTTGTCTTTCAAATTATTTGCAAATAGCAAATGACAAAGTAGATATATTTCCACAATAGCTTGCAATATAAATCAGTCAAATACAGTAGAAACCTTATCCGTGCCAACCCTCTGGGCTGGCACTAAATATAGACATCTCTATGTAGTTCACGATGACTAGTCAACAGTTAATTACCATAGATCTTCTAGTCTTTATTCAGTAATTCTAAGTTTATAATAATCTAATAATAAATCCAAGTTCAACTATTTATATGCTTATTTTATCTTGATATCATTTATCACTATTCTTTAGATTCTATGTTAAGTTTTCAGTAGGTTTAACACTTGCTTTACGTTATTTTTAATACAAGATTGCATTAATGCAAATGTAACATCTTAAACGTCATGCAACGATGATTGATAACCTAATATTAAATACAAATCGATACAGACTGACGTAAAACATGACTGATTGCATGCATTACGGCCTATAATGTGAGATCCAAGATTTGCATTCGACCATATCAAATGGCACTTAGCGTCTGTCGCGTATTAGTTTTCGAAATTGATAGATTTTTATACATACCGTAAACGAGACATCTCGTGAAGAAAACGTCTTTTTTTCACATACGCATTTTCGTTGCAGACGACTAGAATTTCCATGTGTATATTCTATGTGCATACATCAAGTTTCTTCTTTTGCGAACGCCGCAGCATACATACCTGACGCTCCAAAGTGTCGAGACTTCGAAAGCACATCGGCCAAGTGTATACAGCAGGAGTTATAACGGCTGGGAGTTGCATAAAATTTACATTTTATTGGCTTTTCGGTTCGGGGTAACCTTTAAAGAAGTGGCGAACCGACACAAAGGTGGAAAGTATATATATACAATATACATATGCAAGGCAGGAGAACATTAATTTGAATTTCGATACTTCGCAGGAGAAGCAAGATCGATGGCCTTCCCCAATGGAGCTGGAGATATGTTGAAATTTCATGCACGTTTTCGAATTTGGGAAAGTGCAGGAGTGTGGGCGTATGTTTAATGTATTCATATTGAGGATTTTCGGTTGTAAAATTGAGTAAAATGTATTCCTTTGTCGTGATTCCTTTCGAAACTTTCAAAATTCAGCAATGCTTCAATGAAAAACCCATTTGGTTGATTCAAACAAATTTTTGTTGTATTGACTAAAATCTTTGTTTAAATATGGGTAAACAAATATATTGTTGGGCGAAGCAAATAAGTTTGTTAATAAAATTTGTTTTAGCAATATATTTAATAGAATTAAACAAATAAAATATTTTGCTCAAATAAAAGGTTTTATTGAGTCAAATGTATATGTAATACTTAAAATAACTAATTATTTCATTGAAATAATGAGAGACTATGCCGAACTAAATAATTTGTTTGTAATCGACGCGTGGCTTCTGTTAACTTAATAAAGTTATGGGTCCAAAGTTTGAAAATATCGTTGAAACGAGAAACAGAAGAGGTGGCAGTGCAAGATCAGTGCGAACTCCTGCGAATATTGAATGCGTAAAAATTGCTGTGATAAGAAATCCTCGGACATCAGCGCGTCGACACAGTACTGGGCTTAGAATTTCTGACAGGAGTCTTCGAAGAATCTTGAGGTTTGATTCACACTATCGCCCCTAGAAAATTCAAGTGGTTAAGGTATGGTCAACTGGTGGTCTAAATCAAGTATGGGCAACCTTTGACATGTTGTGGGCCAAATTTTAGTGTGCAAATGCGTTCGCGGGCTCCGTTTAAAAGTAGTGCATTTTAAAGTAGTGTTCATAATTTTTAGCGATAGATATCAGACATGAAATAATACGACAATGTAAAAATAAGAAAATGAAATGAAAAAAATAGGTACATTATAATTAAATCGTGAAATTTGGAATTATTACAAACTACGAAAGCTAAATAGCGACAACGAAATCAATGAGACCCTTGAGCTTGAATTTGGGAAACTAATCCATCGATGTTTGGATGAATTCCACTGATACAAAGACGTAAAGAATTTTCCAAATTATCGTCAGTCAGCCTTGTACGATGTTTTGATTTATTAACTTTCATCATTGAAAAGAACTGTTCGCATTTATAAATACTGCCAAACGCACAAATCAATCTTCTTGCGAATTTTCTAGGCTCCGGAAAATGGTCTTCTTCGAGGTATTATTTGTAGAAACCGCACAACTCCACGTCTTCAAATTTAGATTTTAGGAGTGAGTTTTCTTGAAGCTCGATCAAATCCATTTGCAAGTGTGTTGGAGCATTTTGTACATTACTTTTTGTTGGAGTAGCTAATAAATTGAAACTGTCTTCCATGTTTTTAAAATCGCTAAATCTGTTCGAAAATTACTCCGGCAGTAACTTGAGTTCTTCAGCATATTGAGCAGTATTTTCATACGCAGAGAGCGTGGTGAAATGGTAACTGTTACCAGACACAACTGCGCCTCCCACAAGCGGATTTTGTTTTGAAACGCTTTCAAATAGCTATACAAATCATTTACTAACTGTCCTTGTTTTTGAAGTTTCAAATTTAAATCATTCAAATGGCCTGTAAGGTCGACCAGAAATGCTAAGTCACATATCCATTTTGGGTCACTCAATTCAGATAGTGGTTTATCTTTTATTTGCATAAAATCTGCTATCTCATTTCTAAGCTCGTAAAACCCATTCAGCATTTTTCCTTTGCTTAACCATCTGACTTCACAATAATATGTTACGTCGTCATATTCGGCTGATATTTCATCCAAAAACGCCTTGAACTGACGATGGTTAAGCCCTCGGGATCGAATAAAATTGATGGTTTTTACTACCACATTCATAACATTCTGGAGTCGAATGGACTTAGAACACAAGTTCTGTTGGTGGATAATGCAATGAAGGACTATCAAATCATCTTTTTGCACATTTAATTCAGTTGCTTTTCATACAAAATTCCGATGAAACCTTTATGTAAGCCGACCATAGAAGGTGCACCTTCTGTGCATACACCAACTAATTTTGACCATGGCAAACCAAAACTTGTGAATCTCTTTTCAACTTCATTAAAAATGTCCTCTCCTGTAGTGGTTCCTTTTAGCGACTGTAAAGCAAGCAATTTCTCAGTAACAGTGAACTCTTTATAAACACCTCGAATAAATATAGCCAGTTGAGCTGTGTCAGACAAATCGGTGCTCTCGTCTAATGCTATGGAAAATGATTCAAAACCAACCATACGGTCAGTCAAAGTTGTTTTTATATCATTAGCCATCATTTCTATACGTCGGGCAACAGTTTGTCTTGACAAACTAATTTTTTCAAATTAATTTTTCTTTTCAGGACACAAAACCCTGCAAACTTCTAACATACACTCCTTGATAAATTCTCCTTCGGCGAATGGTTTTAATGACTTTGCCAATTTTGAACTAACTATAAAACTAGATTTCACAACATTATGGAGTTGTGTTCTTTGTTTATGAAACATTTGCTGCTGTTTTTCTAAATTTGCGGTAAGCTTCTGGATTTTGTCTTTTCTTATTTGTCCTGTCAGTGAGTGCAGCATAGGATGCTTAGTTGAGTAATGTATCTTTATATTGAATTTTTTCATCACTGAAATGGATTCATTACACAGCAAACAAATAGGCTTACCATTGTGCAAGATAAAAAAAGAATTCTTCAGTCCATTTTTCTTGAAACTGGCAACCCTCTGCATCTACTTTTCGTTTCTTTCCACCAGACATCATTTTCGTTTATTTTTCGTTCGATAAACTTAATAACAAAATATAATTGGTAAGCACTCAAGATGCACACAAAGTCACAAAGCAAATTGACGGCACTAGCAGTTCGCTAGGATATCGCTTGTCGAAGTTATCACCTAGGTAGCTCAAATAGAACTGAACTAAAGTTCGGGACATCCACCCGCTTGTATAGGCAAAATGAAGGAATTGTCTGGAATCGTCTAGTGTAGAACATTTGAGAAGCTATAATCTTTTGTTGCGCCGCCAGTGAGGCGGCAAACATCAAAGGCTTTGATGTTTGCCGGCTCACTCTTTGATGATCGCCGCCATTCGGCTTGCTCGCTCACTTGATTCCGAAATTATTGAAAAAAAACTAGGAACTCCACACGTTACTCTGGATGAGCGACGAGGCGCATTTTCATTTCTCCGACTATGTAAACAAAGAAAATTTTAGATATTGGAGGGGTGAAAACCCTCAAGAACTCAATAAAATGCAACCGTGTATTTTTTACAATTATTTCAAAAATGCAGATTTGACTGCCACACCCTGTATTAAACTTTCTAACCAAATATTTTGTTTCAGTCAATGGTGTACATTTTTTGCGCATATTTGAAACAATAAAGAGCATTCTTGTTTCAAAGAAAATATGATTAAGAAAATATATTTGGTTGGTGCGTTCTTTTTCAGCTGAAAACTTTAAAATATGAGGCCGAAATCGTACATGGTAGTCTTAGTCTAAAAGCGACCCTCTTTCAGCATCATTAAAATCCTTCCATTCCTTATTCCTAATAGAGCCCATACTTTCAACAATGCACACAATAAAATCTGGAAAAAAGACATAAAAGCAGGTTCCTTTTTGAATCGGGAACGCAACCACAAAATCTGAACGCTACCCGAAGATGTGCAGACAAGCGGAACTACAAGCGAACATAAAATGATTACCTCTTCCGTATTTCGACGATACGCAGCAAATATTTATACTACGGATTATGTTGGGCGAATTTCATTAAATATTTCAATATTCCGTTCCGAGAGCTATCACCCGAAAGGATCATTTTACTTTGATATTACGAATTTTATACATGCATGCGTGCATTTCCTTTTCTGTGCTAAATCGTTGCAAAGGTTGAATGAATTGCTTCATTCGGTTCCTTAATTTTATTTAATTCACGTAGAATTTAATGAAAGAAGACTGTTGTTAAATAAAATTTTTATTGAAATAATCATTAATTGATAAAGTCCTCCATCGATTTCATAAAAAGTATTTTGGAATTTCCAAACCCTAAATGTGTACAGTCATACATACATATACATACATGTTTAATTTAGCGATGTGTATATTGGCGCCAGACTTCCTGTGAACTGATTCTCGCCAAATTTTATCAAAGGAGAATAATTATTTCGCACAGATATACAATGATATATTGTTTGTGCGAGTTGCGAACCGGGTTTAGCTAATAATTCCCTGAAATGTATATCTACCAAGTATTATTACAGCAGACGTCTGTTTATATACATCGCTTTATTGTATTCAAATTCGTGTTTCTGGAAACATAGATTGAGATACATTGACGAAAATGTTTGCATCTTGAGTAATACCTAATAATAATGTATAATAGTTTGTGTTAGAGGAGTTCATGCGGGTATTTTTAATTTGTTTGGATAAAATTACTTGCTAAAAAGTGTTTATAAGCTAGGTGATAATACACATTACATAATGTTGTTCAGGTATCAAGAATTGTAATATCGTTTTAAAGCTCTAAATTGTTCAGTTTTATATACAAAAGGAAGGAAAAAGTTTTGATGTAATTATTTGTTAAATTTATATTTTTGCGTTGCCTCAATTTTTACAATTTTATAAAAATTCGTATTGGTAAAATGAAATTGTTAGCCAAGTTTTATTATGTTATGGTGAAATATCTTAAAAATGATGCTAATTTACGATTTTTTACGTTGGATGAGTTCACTCATTTAGAATGGTAACCACTTTCTATAATTTTATAAAAATTCATATTGGGAAAATGGTTAGCCAACTTTTCCTTATGTTATGGTGAAATATCTCAAAAGATGATACTAATAATACGATTTTTTAATTTGGATGAGTTTACCCATTTAGAATGATAGCCACTTTCTATAATTTTATGAAAATTCATATTGGGAAAATGGTTAGCCAACTTTTCCTTATGTTATGGTGAAATATCTTGAAAGAAGATACTAATTTGCGAGTTTTTAAGTTGGATGACTTTACACATCTAGAAGGGTAGCCACCTTTTACAATTTTATGAAAATTCGTGTTGGAAAAATGAGATTGTTAGCCAAGTTTTCCTTCTGTTATGGTGAAATATCTTAAAAAATAATACTAATTTACGATATTTTAAGTTGGATGAGTTCACCCATTTAGAATGGTAACCACTTTCTATAATTTTATGAAAATTCGTATAGGGAAAATGAGATTGTTAGCCAACTTTTCCTTACGTTGTGGTGAAATATCTTGAAAGAAGATACTAATTTGCGAGTTTTTAAGTTGGATGACTTTACACATCTAGAAGGGTAGTCACTTTTTACAATTCTATGAGAATTCGTATTGGGAAAATGAGATTTTTCCTTATGTTGTGGTGATATATCTTAAAAGATGATACTAATTTGCGAGTTTTTAAGTTGAATGATTTCACACATGCAGAATGGTAGCCACTTTCTATAATTTTATGAAAATTCATATTGGGAAACTGAAATTGTTAGCCAGCTTTTCCTTATGTTGTGGTGAAATATTTTAAAAGATGATACTAATTTGCAATTTAATTTGGATGACTTCACACATCTAGAAGGGTAGCCACTTTTTAGAATTTTATGAAAATTCGTATTGGGAAAATGAGGTTATTAGCCAAGTTTTCCTTATGTTATGGTGAAATATCTTAAAAGATGATAGTAATTTACCATTTTTTAATTTGGGTGAGTTCACCGATTTAGAATAGTAGCTACTTTCTATAATTTTATGAAAATTCATATTGGGAAAATGAAATTGTTAGCCAACTTTTCCTAATGTTATGATGAAATATCTTAAAAGATGATGCTAATTTGCGAGTTTTTAATTTGGATGACTTCACACATCTAGATGGGCAGCCACTTTTTACAATTTTATGAGAGTTTGTATTGGAAAAATGAGATTGTTAGCCAAGTTTTCCTTATGTTATGGTGAAATATCTCAAAAGATGATACTAATTTACGATTTTTTAATTTGGATGAGTTCACCCATTTAGAATGGTAGCCACTTTCTATAATTTTATGAAAATTCATATTGGGAAAATGAAATTGTTAGCCAAGTTTTCGTTATGTTATGGTGAAATATCTTAAAAGATGATGCTAATTTGCGAGTTTTTAATTTGGATGACTTCACACATCTAGATGGGCAGCTACTTTTTACAATTTTATGAGAGTTTGTATTGGAAAAATGAGATTGTTAGCCAAGTTTTCCTTATGTTATGGTGAAATATCTCAAAAGATGATACTAATTTACGATTTTTTAATTTGGATGAGTTCACCCATTTAGAATGGTAGCCACTTTCTATAACTTTATGAAAATTCATATTGGGAAAATGAAATTGTTAGCCAACTTTTTCTTATGTTATGGTGAAATATCTTAAAAGATGATACTAATTTGCAATTTAAGTTGGATGACTTCACACATCTAGAAGGGCAGCCACTTTTTACAATTTTATGAAATTCGTATTGGGAAAATGAGATTGTTAACCAACTTTTCCTTATGTTATGGTGAAATATCTCAAAAGATGATACTAATTTACGATTTTTTAAGTTGGAATGGGTGAACTCCCCATTTAGAATGGTAGCCACTTTCTATAATTTTGTGAAAATTCATATTGGGGAAGTGAAATTGTTAGCCAACTTTTCCTTATATGGTGAAATATCTTAAAAGATGATACTAACTTGCGAGTTTTGAAGTTGGATGATTTCGCACATTCAGAATGGTAGCCACTCTTCTAGTTCCAAAGATATCGTTGAAAATGTGTTTTAGGGGTGTAACTTTAGAAGTCTAAAACTTTCCTCGCAAGTGAATATCAGCAGCTAAAAAAAATACGGGTCGATTATTTTTCACTGCTCTACATGGCTGCAAAAAATTATTAAAATCGGAGGTGACCAGTGGATGGCTTTGCTTGTGAATGTATAAATCCCTGTTAGTCAACTCAAATCACACTTCATTCATGTAGTCTTCATGCAGACTTCATTGACCAGTGCAGGAACAGGAAAAGATAGTGTAAAACAGGTTACAATCTTTCTATTTCTATTCTATTTCTCTAAAATTCATTAGTAGCTTCTCCACACAAACAAATATATTTGTCTTTATCTAGTTTTTAGGAATTTCTTTCGTCGCTCGCATGTGTGAACTCAAGCAACCGACGTTGTCTGTATATACAACGTCAACCAACAGGAAATTCATTTGTTAATTAGGAATTCCGTTCTTAATCACGGCGCACGTCTTGTTAAACAAATTTACTTAATTTCGAGCAGCCAGTTGACTCATCCACTAATTGTGACAGTTTAGATAAGTGCAAGTTAGAAAAGCGTGGTAGTTTACAAACGGAGAGATAAGAATGTTTGGATTTGCGAACGCCACAATCAGAAACATAGACGCGGAAAAATGGTAACTATTAACTATGATAATATTTGGAAAAACTTACTCGTGATTTATTTACGGATGTATCTATGTCTATATAATTAGGTATGCATACATAGATTAAATAAATAGATAATCATTGTAATCAGGACGCAAGATGTACAATACATTGAAAACGTCATGCACGAAATATTAAACATATGTAATTTAAAGTTTTATCAAATCGAAATAAGAGGAAAAATGCATTGTGTTGTAGAGCGGTGTATTGATCGATTTTTACTGGCTGTATCTTGTATGTATGTTGAAGTATGACATTATAACTATACGCTTATTAATATCATACATTAGATAACGCCTTATATTTATCATTAACTGTATTAAGTTGTTAAATTTAACGTTTAGTTGATTGTATTACGAGGTAATATAATATCTATGCAATATTAGGATTAAATAACGAGTTTATATTTGTACATACCTAGCTGTACTTGATACCATATTCCGTTTCAAAGTTGAGTCACCGTTTCGTAGAGACTGTATTACTATCAGGTAGACAACGTGTGATACCGTTTCCATTTAACACGTGAATTTTTCCATTTTGTCAACTTGGTAATGAGTAAATTTTATAGATGATATTGTCTGTTATCTGTAAATGAATGGGATTTTTATCGTCATTTATTTCAAAACCATGTAGGAAAATTGCAAAACTTATTCATTTAATGATTTTTTTTTTGTTTGATAGTAGGTAACAATATTCCATACGGATTAATTTTTGGCTTGTCAAAAACTGCGCTTAGAGCCTCGCATATTTGATGATCTTGTAACAAAGGTATTCCCATGAATTTGCCTGATTGTATCATCCCAGTGTTTTTTGTGTTTTTCTTTTACCCAACTTCTTACTTCTTCTTGTGTTCTTGTTGGATACTCCTAGAATAGATTCTGGGCTTGTATATGAAGTCGATGATTCCTTCCTGGCTAGATTAGATTAGATTAGGTTTGGGGTGGCCTACGGACCTGTTTCACCGCGATCTTTTCAGATCTATTGTGATCCCGTTTTTCCTAGACGATACTCTCTAATTTTACCCTCTTAATTACCCTTGTCATTTTTGAGATCGGCTTCTTTGTGTAACTGCTAGCTGCGGGCTTCTCCACGCCCATTACTAGAAACCTTGTCCTCGCCAGGTCTGCGCACAGCACAGCACATGAACTGGTATTTCTTCCTTCTCTTGGCAGAATCTGCAGGTTGCCTCATCTGCCAGGCTTATATTGTACATATGCCTATTTAGTCTACAGTGACCAGTCAAAGATCTACTATTATTTTGACAGTCTTCCTGTCTTTATTCAGTAGATTTGTAGTAAATTCAGGCCTCTGCTCCTTTAGAAAATCTTTTGCCTATCTCCGCCTCGATGATTTTTGTCAGCATCCCTTCATAGTTAACTCAAAGGCTTTTTCATTTGTCGAATGTTTGGATATCCATGACGAAGTGGCGTTATTGCAGTCTGTCAGGCTATTCAGTTCCCGAATACATTCCCAAACTAGTCTTAACTGTATCTTGGGAGCTATCTGTTGCAGTACAGATCCGATTGTTTTTATAAGCTCTCTGATTGATTTCTGTTGCACAATGCAATTTTGCTTAATATGCTTCTGCCTCAAAGACCGTGACATATTCCCAGTAGGGTGATCATTGTATTTCTCACCTCATTATAGATTCCAGTTCCAATTCCGTTCTCAGTTTTCGACCTGCTTGTCAACCAGATCAATTTCCCAAATTTGCCTCTGTAACTGGCAGGTAGCTGAATTGATCTGAACAAATAGATAGATATGTCGAAATAATATGATCTAATATCAATTCTAAAAGGTTGGCTTCCACACGATGGGCAATATTACTATGTGCCAATCCTGCATATTTGTCGCTTAGTAGTTCTTGCAATCCGAGATGGCCTGTTCTTGCTTTCCCTATTATCAGTAAATGGAAAGGAGGAAAGTCTATTCCATTACCACTGCAGGAGTAGTCTTCATTACTGTAAACTCCCAAGCTTCTGTAACTTGCTTTCAGTTCAGTTTTAACAGTTTTTTTCTCACCTTTGTCTATTATACCAGAAATGCATAAGTGATCAGAGATCTGACTACTGTATGTATGTCCAGTAAATTGTATTTGGTCTGAATCCTGATGCTTTACCATAGCCTCTTCCAGCCAACAAAAGTGTCTATCCGCCTTGGTTTTGATCCTCTGAAACTGTCGACTCCAAGGAAGTTAGCAGTCAAGAATGGCACCAAGATATTTCACTTTTTCTAACAATTTTATTTTTCCATTCCAGAATTTTAGTGGTCCTTCTTTCTCGAGAGTGTTCTTATGATCGTTTTGGAAGTTACCCCTTCTTAATTTATTCTTATATAACCTATAGAACTTCTTGCATATTATCCCGCACAACCTTTTTGAGTTTACTCTTGATCTGAATAAAACAAGATAATCTGCGTGCCTTAAAGTTTTATGCCTTTCATCGTCCAGTATTACTAGCAGCTGGTTAACGACCAAGTTCCACAACAAAGGGAACTAAATGTTTCTCCCATGATGGTTGTTGTGTAAACTAATTTTACTTTAAGCATACAGTTTGTCCACCGGAAGCTTGTTTCAACGATGCATTTATTCCTTGATGCTGCAGAAGTATTGTTAAAATAATGCTTCCTCTTCGTTCGGGAATGTATACAAAAGCACTTCTTTGGCTTGCAGAGCATGCTCAACTCTTTGTATTAGATGATGCAAAGCTGTCTCTGTGGGTTTTTTTGCTTGCTACCTACGCTAGTCATGGTGTGGTGATCAATATACGACGGAAGTGTACAAAAGAACTTATTCATATAATGCAGCTGCGGTGGTGAACAAGTATATACTGGCAACGGATATTGGCATAACCCCCAGGATTTCTGCTTTAAGGCGTGTGATAAGGCATCGCTTGTTTACCGACCAGTTTGAAGGACGAGACTAGTGCTTGTGGGGGCGGATGCTTCGGGGTAGTGGACTTGGTTTGCACCTGCAATGTGTTTTGTGTAATACAGTGCATTCTTTTGTTATTTTTTTCTCTTATTATTAATTCCTGTTACATAGATTAAAGGAAGAACGCCAATACAACAATGTATTGTTCTGTAGGCGATTTAATCTTTTTGGAAATGTGTGGGTATAAATAGGTTAAAGTATTGTTGTAGCTGTTGTTTGTAATTACTATATCTTGCTACTGCCAATAAATACGTATCATTATTAATATAGTAGTACATCCCTTATGTGTCTACCTAATAGTTTTTGAAGAATCATCAGTAAAAATGGCATCAGACTTATTGATCTCAGAGAGTTTGCACTATTTTGTCTCGTTTTGGAGAAAAGTAGCTCTGATTAGTCTTCAAGCTATTGTTGTGTTCTAGTGCGAGGCTTCCTCTGAGTATCACACTGAGCTTTTGCAACAAAATTTTCGGACTCTTTTGGAACAAAAAAAAAATGATAAATGCCATCCGATCCTGCGATTTATAAGCTTTGAATGACTCTTGACTTTGAATCTGGAAACTGCGTGGAGGTATATAAGCAGCAAAGAAAGTGTGAATGTGGAAACAAGAAAATGGACAACCACACTTTCTTTTTTCCACATTCACACTTTCTTTGCTGCCTATATACCTCCACGCAGTTTCCAGATTTGCCTTATTGCAGTCATGCATTGATGAATGGGTAATCCTAGATTTTAAGAAGAGAACCTGGCAGAGTTTTTTTATGGTCTCATTTGCTCATTTCCCATCTTAATGTTAGTGTAGCTTCCGCTTTGTGTTTTCAGAGTATATATCGAAATATTAGGTTCTTTGGATAATATCCTAATGAGCCTGACTCTAACCTCGCTTACGCATATTCCAGCTAAATATTAAACCATACGAAATGTAGTTCGATTTGTACAACGGTTAACGAATATCAACAAGAAAAAATTGACGATACGGTTAACAAGTTAACTGTTTGTGACATTTTCTTTTATTGAAACATGAAGAAACTTCCTGGAAAGTCGGTGTTCAGTACTAGCAATTTACCAAAGATACCTGTGTCAAAGTGTCAAATATTGAGCATATGAGCCGACACTAAACTGTTGTTTACAAAACTTTGAAAATAAAAAAATCTATTTTATGTTTTTGGTGCAACAGTTATACTTAAACAGGTATGTTGATGTAATTGATTCGCTGATCTACGTATATGTGTTCTTAAAACTTGAAACAATGTTCAAAATTATTTACGTAAGCATATTTTTGAATCGATTATTAAAAATATAGATTCGATATTTCACACAGGTAAATGCAAATGCGCATTTGATATAGAAATAATTCAGTGTATACAAATTGAATAAAGTTGCAACATACGCCATAAAATTATATTTTCTATATCATAATAATTTATGTATGTAGATAACTAAATATGCAAACATTGAATACAAATAAATAAACAATACCGGGGTTATCGCATATCAGGGAAATGGTTACAGCTAAAATGAACACGTGTTCTAAAAATATATTGAAAACAGGTTTTTTTTTTTTATTTTTATTATCGGACAATGCAAAAATACATCTGTTGAAATAATTAGCAATGAAAGGAAAATGTTGGCTCTTTATTGATTTAAGGCCAAACAAAGAATTATTTCCGTCATAAAGCAAATAAATCATCGCATGATATTTTTGCCTTGTGCTCTAAAAAACGTAATCGTAGATTTGAGAAAAGATAAAAAAAGTAATTTAGGTACTGCGTAGAGATCGTGCGAAGTATATTTCAAATTGAATCATCGTTACTAAAGTAGATACGCAATTGTTAGCGATTTCGCACCTCGTAGTAGCATAGAATTAAGTATTAATGATAGATTGTACAAGCAAATGTCCTCCTAAAAGGGTTCCTGAATACTTTTGTATAAGCTCTTAGGTCCTGCCGAAAATACGGCAAAAAAAATAATTTACCTATAGCTTGTCCTTCTGGTAGTACAGCAATCTTTCGATACGACTCTGGTTAAACGGCGAATAGGTTTCTTAAGGTATCATACGCGTACATAAGAAACTAAGTGACAATTTTGAATTTTTGCAGTATAATTAGGAACTGTTAAAAAAAAAACAAAAAATTATTTACGTTTACAAAAGCTAGTGTTAGTTTAATCCTTGTTAGCGAATTTGCTGCGTAGCTAGTTACACTTTTCACTGCCCCTTTACAGACGGCCACAGATCAGTTTTGTGGATATTTTATTAATATTACTATTTATCAAAAATCTTGGAAACTGTTACATACTCTGGCCTGCGCACAGGACATAAAGTATTCATTTTTCACCCATGAAACGCTGGAAATTTCAATCAGGAGTCTGCCAGACTTAACTTTTTTAAAATAAATGATTAGAGGTTCAAATCATATTCCCGTAGTCTCTTGGAAATTGAAGAGAAACTTCAACGTGAATTATTGTATTTACTATTGGGCTGAAAGTATATAGAAGAAACGTCAAGATTTTTCATTATTAGAAGAAAGCCGCTGAATTAACCTACCTATTCTCTTATGGATTGCATGTTTTGCTGTTTTGAGTATCACGATATGCCTTGGATGCTTGGAAGGAGCTTTTTACACTGACATCGGCGTTGTATTCTTGATGCAAATCTTTTTCTGCAACATGTCATTGCGAGGATTGAAATTCCATAAACTTTGAAGTTAGCTATTATAATTGTAAATGACAGTTTAAATTGACATTTTAATATGTATAAGTTGGTAGGTATTGTGAGCGAAATTGACCATATAAGATAGCGGGAGATTTGAATATTGCTTTTATTTAAAATTGGAATTTGATGATTCAAAATATACTGGATAATGTTTTATTATTGATTTAAACATTGCGAATAAGTGTACTTACCCTGAGTAAGACACCTTATGCCCTTTTAATGTTGTAATCTATTATTAAACAATAAATTGTGCATGATATCAATATTTACACTGTCTTTATTAATATAAAAGCAGGCAATACATTAAATGATTAAAAGTAAATTATAAAGTCAGTATTTGACGAAATAAAAATCTTATACAAATTATTAATTTACAAGAAACATTAGGTAGAAAAATATAAAACTACTTATTGGTTTATAAGAGGGGAGATTAGTAATGCGCATGACTTGGAGATTGGTCTAGCTAAGAGTATTTGCATTTTCAAATACTATCGAACACAGCAAAATAGGTAATATCTGTAAATAAAAAGCAAATTGAAGGACAGAAGTCTACATTTATTATTAAGTAAAATATTAGCCGGGCAATCCTTACTAAAAGAAATCATAATAATATGTAAAAAATATTTAGTTTGTTTATATCTAAATATAATACGAGAAGTATTTAACCTTAAATTTACATTTTGAGTACCCGATGTGCCTACACCTCGACTAGCATTTAAACGATTTTCAATTTTCCAAGTGATAACCACCGGTATCATTTCCGTACAAGCAGAAAATATGGAGGTAATAACGTTGAATGCTTTCGCTTCAACCCGATACCGAGAACGGTATGTATCGAAGCGATTTTTTACCGTTTAAAAGCGACAATTTATAACACTTTATTTCCTTAGAAATATGCGATGACATAAAAGGAAGTACCCACTTCGCTTTACCTGTGACATTTGTTGGAATTTATGGCGGCGGTGAATTTTGAGTTTCACAGATATGTGCTTGTATCTCAATGATATATACTAGAATTCACGTTTATTAATTTGAATTACATATATATTTATATATAAGTATATCAACATCAAAGACAATTTAATTTTTAATAATAACCAGAAAGTTTAATTTTTAATCTAAATCAGTTTAATACATACTAAAAAAAATAATTATAAAATGGCATTTTCGGTCTGGATTTTCTGAAAACATTTTTTTTTCTGTAATTTTCTTTCTAGAGCAGACACTAAAATTTATTTTTATACTATTGGGAGCATAACACCTTCTACTTTATTCGCTGTGTAGTTTAATATCCCTGCCATCTCTTTAAAGATTGATTTAGTTTGTTTCTCACACCGAAAAAAAACTTTTGTGTTAGATTTTATTGGGTATATATACAGGTTGGGCTACCACATTCGCCTCGGTTTATATACGAAAACTAGTAACATATTTTCAATTTTTTTTTATTAAGGGTTATACAGGTTCAGAAGGACCACATTTCAAAATTATTTTGAAGTATACAGAGTGACTCAAAGAAAAGTTACATACCAAAGTTGTGAAAAATTAAATGGAGTACGCTGTATATTATGACATATTTTGATAGTACAGACTAAATAAAGGCAAGTATGCGGATTTTCAGCAAGAGATTCGATAATAAAATATTATTTCCTTCATTTCCGGTAATCAGTTTTTGTCGTTCTGTTTTCTTATAACACACACTTCCTGTACTTCGGAATACTTACAGCAATTTTTTTAAAGAACGCTTATCGGGATGGCGTCTGTTAGGATATTTTTTCGAATAAATCCTTGATGCTAGCAAACAATTTTCTTCACACTCTCCAATTATCAAAATCATATCAATCGTTTCTGCTTGAGGGTAATTTCTCATTGTAAATAATTAAAATGCCTTTTAAATAACCACGAACAACAATGATGCGAGGCTGACAAAGTTCTATTATTGTCAAATGACTTTTGTGTATAGTGAATAATAGCAATACTTTTGTCTAAGCCTACTTTTAAAAAAGAATTGATAGGAATTGAGGATTTGAATAAGAAAATTATAAATTACTAAGACATTATAACAGATAGGTATAGGAAGCCTTAATACAATCTTAAAGACCGCTAAAATTAGAATCTAAATAAGGTAATAAATACAGGCTGTTCCATTTAAAATAAGAAAGTCACTTGCCTTTAAAGAAAGCGAAAATTAAAAGTAAGTTTTTGTTCACCCTGTATATTTTTTGCATTATTTTTATTTTATTATTAAGTGTAATGCTTTAGTTAAAAAATAAATACAGTTTAAAATATCTAGCGTAAATATGCGTGACAGGCATGCCTTGCGACCACGATCCGAAAACTGTGTACGCTCAACACATCGAGTTATAGGCACTTTAAAAATTTCTATTCCAGGGCTTCATTGGATCGATAAAAAATATATTTACTGTACCAATTAATGTAACAAAGTTGTTGCTTCTGTATAACAGAAGTGCTATTGAAGATGAATATATTTTCCTTAAGTAAATCTTAGTTAACTTTGAACATCATACAATTTTGAAAGTTATATTTTTACTAAAAGTTCCAAAAATTAATTCTACTCAGGCAGTTCGGTGCTGGGAGATTGTAAATTTGAACAATTAGGGGAAGGTGGGGCAAGATGGGAACATTAAGCTTTAGAACACTGCATCAGGATTGCAAATTGATATACAAGGTTCTAAGTACGTTTGTTGTAATCTTTAAACATTTACCTGCTGATGGATGAATTTACAATTTTTCGATGGGTAGTCTTGATGTTGTCAGAAAATTTTGAAAAGAAATGTGTAAATACACCATCTTGCCCCTATGGTGGGGCAAGATGGGGTTCTAGGTGAGTTAATAATGGGTCGTACCATAAATCTAGGTAATAGGTAAAAAAATAGATTCTTAAAATATTCTTAAAAACATGCAGGAACAAAGCTTAAACTCTTTAAAGCGGAACTACTTAAAATAAAAAAAAAAATACAATAACGATAACAATATTAAACTTAATCTTCACAATTGAGACAATAGAAGACGAACTCATCCACGTTATTCGCACAGCCTCCATGTACCCAACCTCGCCATCCATGGCATTGTATCAATACTTCTCCTTACAATACTAACATTGAGCGTCATCTTCCTCAACAGAAGAACTTGATTATTTCCTTGACGTTTTCTAAGAATCTATCTCTTTGCTTTCCTTACAAAATTCGGCTTCTTGATCTCTTCTGTTTTCTTCTTTGTCATTTTTTTTTCTTTAACTCTCCCTCAGCACTTCTAGTTGCCTTACACTGTTGAAAATTTTAACACTTTTTTGACTAATTTAATAGTCAGGAGAGGTCCACACTCTTTTCGTGTTATTTTGTCGAGAACTATAGAAGTTTAAATTTGACGAGCAAAGATAGTCAAGTATTGTCTATCGCTAAGGGGTTATTTTGTCCAACTGTGGAATTATAAAATATTTCTAGTCACATTTTATTTGATCTAGACTAGACAAATTTACTAGCTGTATAACTAAATGAATGCGATCTATTGTTTTAACACCATTTTCTAAACACAACGTCTTTTTAATATGCAACTCCTATTTCTTAGTGCTACCAATATTCTCTCTTTAAAACGTTTTTTCAATTATAAATATGCAAAACCACTCATTCACAAGTTTTGGTTTCAACTAAACGTATCAATTTTAAAATGATTTTTTGAGAACCATTATAAAATTAAGTGAATGTTTATGCTATTTGATTCAAGTCTAAACTAATTGCGTAAATAGATGTTCCCAATACATCTTTAAGATGTTGAATTTTTTTATGTCCACTGGAATTAACGTTTAATAACACGAGGTTACACTTCGCAAGTCAGTCACATTTGGTGGTTTGTTTGGATATGTTAATACGGAGAATCAAACACGAAAACAGATACACGTGCAATGCAGGTGGTGCGTATAATGCAATACTGTATTAGAATAGGTGGGGTTTCTATATTTCTATCCGAGGGAAAAATTCTGATTGGTTAACGCTTCTGAATGTCTAGAAAAATAGTCAATCCTCATATCTGAATAAAGAATTCACACGAAGTTCTAGTCATTTCTGTTCTATTAAATAAGCATAGTCAACCCGTCTGGCAAAGTTTGGAAAAATCAACACTAAAATATTTGACTAGCGCAAAATTAACGCCAACACCGTAATATTTTCAACAGTGTAGGGATTCTCCAGACTTCTATTTTCTTGTAGCAGACTTTTTATACGTAGTGCTTGTAAGGATTGTTGTCTTTCCTTTGTTATGCTTTGATTGAACCTGTACTTTATTCCTAACATGCGAAATAGGCATTATGTCTTCGAGAAAGCATAATGGCATATCCAGGCATAACGGACCAGCCTGAAGAGTGAGGTAATGGTCCCCATGTTGCCCCATACCAATAGCGCCATCTTGCCTCTTTGGGACATTTTCTGGTTATGTTATAATAACATATTAAATATTTAAAATAAACAAATAACGCACTATAGAAAATACATGCAATATGCTTCCGATACTGGCCGTTGAACTTACCATCAAAATAATAACGAAATTCTGGAAATTGCAAAGTTCACGCACAAACAGCAATAACTTTGTTATAACGACTAGTAAAGTTTCCTACATTACAACAAAACATAAAACAGCATTTGTCAATATTAGGACTGCTATTATTTGACAGATGCTTACTGCCGTTTCGTAGATAAGACGATGTCCTCGTCATGCCTCGTGGCCCCATCTTGCCCCACCCTCCCCTACTATTACACAACAAGTAACTTCAAAATACCTGCCTTTTTTTCAGCGAAATGAAATTCAAGAGCGGTTTTTATTCAAGAAAATTAATTTTGTGTCGTTTATACCACAAAACGACTGTCAATATATGCATTTATGTACTTCAAGGGTTTGCTATGACGTTTAGGAGTATATCAGAAAAGAAAATCCAAAGTATTGCCTCTTATATGCCCATATAAGAAGAT
The DNA here is from genome assembly GCA_004143645.1 of Protaetia brevitarsis. Lineage (NCBI taxonomy): Eukaryota > Metazoa > Arthropoda > Insecta > Coleoptera > Scarabaeidae > Protaetia > Protaetia brevitarsis. The sequence continues at coordinate 48,718 of RXPK01000536.1, read as the reverse complement.
AACCACTACCCCCACCGAACCGAAAGCGGTCGGGAAATCGCCGAACTTCGCGACGAATGCCCTCAAATTTCCCTTACTCTTGCACACGGTCGTCTAGTGAGCGCACTTGCTAGCGCGGTCGTTGCGATATGTAGTCGGCCAGTATCAGCGGAGACCTCGCCGCTAAAACATCGTGAAGGTCGCAAGACGGTGCGCGTATCCACACGTCGAGTGATCGAAAAATTACACTCGATAGATGACAGACGGTTCTTGCATTTTCTACACGATAATCCGTTTGAAGAACGCGAAATAATCGCCTGTACGTCAGGATATTTTTTTTTTTTGCGCAAAATTATCATATTTTTGTCTTGGCAAAAAACTTTACCGACTCGGAATCCTCAGTGTCTTTACGTTCTGGTTTATTTTTTTTTGGAGTTTTGTGTTCTTCTCGACGATAAAAGGAAACTCGTGGAACCGCGACTCCTTTCTTAAGTGTGATAAATATATCGTCGGGGCGTTGAGCGTTTCCGAATTCGTCAAAAACGAGATAGCGGAAGTGTCGAAGAAACATGTTGGTCGTACAGATGGAAGGTGGCAGTTGCGCGAACGGAAGGACGTCCTCTATTCCGGCGGGTATTCTTGACTCACCCACGCTCGCCAGGGTCGAGCGTGCGATATTGAGGCACGAGGAAGGCGCACACCGTGACGCTGCCCACCTGCAGAGGGCCGCCTTTACACAGGTCAGTTCCTACGCTTTTATCGCGGTTTTTGGGAGATTATTGATAAAATGTGTGAATCAATTGAGTTTAATTTTTACCACTAAGGATTAATGGATTGTATGTTCGAATTGACAGATTTTATTTTCCTTGCTTTGGGAATTTAAAATATTAAGTTAATAGTTATTTAATTAGGGGAAGGTGGGGCAATGAGTATGGGAACATTAAAAGCTTTAGTAACACTGCATCAGGATTGCAAATTGATAATACACGGTTTTCTAAGTACCTTGTTGTAATCTTTAAACATTTATCTGCTGATGGATGAATTTACAATTTTTCGCATGGGGTTACTTTTGAGTTTTTGTTGAGAAAATATTGAAAAGAAATTGTATAATAGCGCGGTGAGTTATAGAATGGGTCGTACCATAAATCTAGGTAGTAGGTAACAAAAATAGATTCTTAAAATATTCTTAAAAACGTACAGGAACAAAGCTTAAACTCTTTAAAGCGGAACTACTTAAAATAAAAAAAAATGCAATAACGATAAGATATTAAACTTAATCTTCACAATTGAGACAAATAGAAGACGAACTCATCCACGTTATTTCGCAACAGCCTCCATGTACCCAACCTCGCCATCCATGACATTGTATCAATACTTCCCCTTACAATACTAACACTTGAGCGTCATCTTCCTCACAGGAAGAAGATGATTATTTCGTTGACGTTTTCTAAAAATCTATCTCTTTACTTTCCTTACAAAATTTCAGCTTCTTGATCTCTTCTGTTTTCTTCTTTGTCATTTTCTTTTTCCTTTAACCTTCCTCAGCACTTCTAGTTGCCTTAGGGATTCTCCAGACTTCTATTTTTTGTAGCAGATTTTTATAACGTAGTGCTTGTAACGATTATTGTCTTTCCCTTGTTACGCTTTGGTTGAACCTATACTTTATTCCTAACATGAGAAATAGGCATTATGTCTTCGAGAAAGCATAATGGCATATCCAGGCATAACGGACCAGACTGAAGAATGAAATAATGATGTCCCCATGTTGCCCCATACCAATAGCCCCATCTTGCCTCTTTGGGACATTTTCTGGTTATGTTATAACAAACATTGAATATTTGAAATAAACAAATTAACGCACTATAGAAAATACATGGCAATACATGTCAATTAAATAAGCATAAAAAGTGTAGTTGTAAATAATTTACTTATGCTTCCGATACTGGCCGTTGAACTCACCATCAAAATAATAAAGAAGTTCTGGAAATTGCAAAGTTCACGCACAAATAGCAATAACTTTGTTATTACGACTAGTGAAGTTTCCTACATTACAACAAACATAAAACAGCACTTGTCAATATTAGGTTGCTATTTATTTGACAGATGCTTACTGCGTTTTGTAGATAAGACAATGTCCCATTCATGGCCTCGTGGCCCCATCTTTGCCCCACCCCCCCGACCGATTAGAGAGCTTTAAACAGTGGCGTAGTGTTTTAAAGCACCCGGAACATCTGAAGATTTGACGCATGTTTGCCCAAATGCAATTAAAAACGGAAAACATTTTATTCTAAAATTTCTAACATCAGTTTGGAGCCCTCTGGACACTACACCCTGGAACTATCCCAGCCTCTCCTTAGCTACACCACTGGCTTAACAACTTTTACTAAAATATCGGAGCAATTGACATGGTAAGAGTTCCGAATGAGGATCACTGATTTGGCAATTTATAGCTGTGCACTAGGGTTGGTACCTGTCGTCGATTCGCGAGGATTATCCTCGTTTTGAGACTGCGTCCTCTTATCCTCGTCGGACAATAGAAATCCTCGCAAAGGGCTCACTTATACAGAACAAAAAAAGAAGGTTAAATGAATGAGAGTTTAAGATGGAAATCTGATTGTTAACGTGAAGATACTTAAGTGTTAGGGCCGTTTTACACCTAGCTATTTATTGTGCAATTTATTGGCCAATTTAAAATTTTACGTGTATAACACGGATTAAATACGTGTTATATACGTAAAATTTCAAATTGGCCAATAAATTGCGCAAAAAATAGCTAGGTATAAAACGACCCTTACACACGTTTTTAACGTCACCTAAAAAAGAAGGTGATTACATTATAGGGATTGGATATAAAACATAATAAAGTCCCACTAGTGAATGAATGAGCAATGCTCGATTGATTATTCATTTTAGCCTGATACCCCTCCCCCCAAATTGTTTGTCCTCGCCGAACACATATAGAAGATGGCAACCCTAGTGTGCACATTAACAGAAATATATTGTCATTTTTTTGAGAAAATACAAAGAAAGTACTCAAAAATCTGCATCCAAAATTGCTGTTTCGAGGTTATGTACACAGCGTTTTGACAAATCCGACGAATGGTAGTAATGATGTAAAACTAAAGACACTAAAAATAACCAATAATGACAATCACCTCCATTATTTTCTTAATATCTAATCGATTATCTGTCAATACTATTACTGTGTTAGGTTGGGAAGACTATATAGCGTATTTTTGTGGTTTAAAATTCATCGTTCCTTCATTTCTTTAAAGACGCCGACTACATGTTCTTTAAACATTTGGACGTTAGACATTTCATTCAATAATTATTTTTATTCAGTGTGAAATAATACCCACTTAAAGTATCTTACACATGTTTCGACTTATATGCCATCTTCAGATGTAAACGTCAATCAGAAGTTATGGAATAATGAAACAATTCATATTACTTAAAATGACAAGACTCTCTTAAAGAAAAAACGAATTAACATACTTCAAAATTCAAATTTGATTCTTATTATATGAAAATAAACTAAAATGGAAGTGGATTATTATATTATGCTAAACGTATTGGAACTAGTTGTAGTAGTTCAAGCGGAAACATGTTGTCTAAGATATTTTAATTATATTTCATCCAGATTGGAAGACAGACATTAATAGTATTAATAATTAAATATTAACATTAATATTTAAACCAATTAAATTTGGACATTTTCATTAAATTATTTTTCTATTAATAAGACTGAGACCTGAGAGTAAGGCATAAATCCTTCTTTTGGTGGTGTAGATCAAATTCAAGTTACATAATGAGTATACTCTTTGCTTGCTTCAATGCTACTTCTTTGAGATAAAAACGTTGGTAAAATGAAATTTTTAATTTATGTCAGATCATTTATCTATCAGATCATGTTGTTAGAAACAGACATGAATTTGGCTTTGATAGTTTGACGAGATTATGTAGGGAAAAATATTTAGTTGAATGACTTTTCCGTGAAATATACTAGGTACATCAACTACGATCCCTTGTCCATCAATTTTAGAACCAACATTAAATATAAAAAAAAAAATGACATTGTGATACATTTGTTTCATTTCAAGAAATTCAAATTATGACTACTTACTCAAGAAAAACACTCACTAAAGGGTTGTTTTAAACGAAGCATTTTGTGAATTCTTTAGAAAGTAGCCAATGTCTTTATATATAAAATTATGTAAAAATAAGTAGTAATAACAATACTTTAATAAAAATAAAAAACCAGACAAAGACAATCAAAAGCAATCTATCTTTTCCTTGTATAAACTGGTGCAAATGTCAATAAGAAAAATCGGTACCCACATTAACAACATGGAATAAAACCACTGTAATTGGTGCAAACAGCAATGTGATGCATATGATAGATATGTAAGATAACCAGTTCCGGAAAATATGAAGAATAGCTCAGGTGCTCTGAAGATCGTAATTTTGGACTGTATTGGTGTAGAATGACTCCAGAATAACATTAGAATGCTTTTTTTTTTCGTCGAAAACCACGTCTTCCACACTTTTTTTAAAAAAAAAAAAGATGCAATTTTTAGATTATGTCACCACAGAAAACACGTCAAAATCTTGAAGAAAAAAAAACAGATTTATCAACCAATAACTGTTGTAACCCAGTATTGAATTGTTTCAACTAACTTATTTTCTTGAAATAATACTTTTTCATGTTTTATTTTTGTCACCAACGTACCAACATAAAAAAAAATCTCCTAGCAAAGCGGCAGTTCACCGCGAATATAAACGTATAGTTTTTTGGCAAAAATAATGCATGAAATGGTGTTATTTCAAGAAAATAAGTTAATTGAAACAATTTAGTACTCGTCACAACTATTATTGGTTGATAAATGCGTTCTTTTTTCAATCATTTCGATGTTTCGATGTTTCTGTAGTGACATAACCTGAATAATCACATCTTTATTTTAAGAAAAAAGTGTGGCAGACGTGGTCTTCGACGAAAAATAAACACTTTAACGTGATTCTGGAGGCATTCTACATCCATACAGCCCAACATTACGATCGTCAGAGCACCCGGGCTATTCTTCATACTACCCAATCAATTCATATTTCCAAAAATAAAAAATACGCAAATTCTACAAAATAAGCATTAATTTTAAACGTGAATCCTCAATTGGATTTACAAATCGCAATCCTTAGAAATAATTACCAGTTTCGCGCTGATTGCATTTGCGAATATTCGGAGCGCTGAAAACCTTATTTTATTAGCAAGATTTTAATGTACATACTTCCAAAGAAGAAAGTTGTCAGTTTGATGACACGTTTTAACTTTAAACGAGAATGCCCAAGAGAGTGATGACGGTAATTCTGTCTGTTTTACAACTTCCTGTGTAATTTTCGCTGTAAAATAAATCTTTGCCATTATTATTTACCGCCACATGTACAAGTATATTTTTACTTATATACCTATTCGTCATGCGTGCATCTGTAAGCACTCTTATCTTTTCTTTGTATAACCACTCAAGTGCAATTAAGTATTACACATTATAATTCTAGGCAAGTAATTACTTTTTTTTTTATTGTTTGTGGTTCCTCGGCTATAAAATGTTAAACTATTCGCAACCATCGTCAAAGTCTCTGTAAATTGCTGTATAACTAGGTTTGTTTCAATAGTATATACACCTACATATTTATGCTTTCTTTTTCTTATTTATGGAGAGGTTTACATATATATATATCGGAAAAGACCAAAAACTTTGAGCTTTTTTTTCAGACAAAGGAAAAGATATACGAAATACGGCTTTTTTTAATAAATATATTAAAACTTGAGCATTGAGACCACTATAACGTTTGCGATTTGTATCTAGGTAGCAATGTGCACAGAAAATACGGTCAAACTGCGTAAACTCTAGCATACGCAAAAGTGATCTGAAATTGAAAATAAAAAGAAGAGTTAGAAATATATTGAATTTGTTGGAGGTTATACCTAAATTTAACCAAATAAGTCGAAAGCAAACAATGTGGCAGATACCTGGACTTTATTGATTATTTTTCTATTTCTTTTTTGTTATGACTGGATATAAAAATGTGGAATATTGCAATTTTTAGTATATTATAGGTATAACCTCCAATAAAAACTGTTTACATTAAGAAAACAAAATAATTAAGTTGATATATTGAACACTTGAAGAACTAGAACTTACGCAGATTTGAAAAATCATGTTTTGAGAAAAACGCGTTCAAAGTTCGCAGCAACAAGTTTTACAAATAGTTCACATACAGTTAGTGAGCTTTCCAGCACTATACATTAATCCTTCTTTTCTTCATACTTCTGCGTTTGCAAAATTTGTTGCTTCCCTTTAGACAGCACAGCGAGTTTTGCAGCGTTGGACATACTCTGCTCTGCCCGTTGTATGCGCTGACGATCAGAATTGATGGCGAAATTTTTGGCATCAAGTCCTACTGCAATTCCCACCGCATTAATTATTTGTAATACAGAACAGTAACCTTCATTGAATAAATTTGCGGCAATGTAGGCAGCAAATTGAATTGTTTATGGGTCGCAGTGTAAATCTTTTGGAGCTAGTTTCTACACACATGAACTAAACGAGTCGTTTCAGTTTTGACAATTTTTTCCAATGCATCTTTGCAAGAAATCACTCTAGAAAAAACTTCATAAACTTTTTGCAAAAGAGGGTCATGCATGAATGAAGCAAGCTCATCCTTGGCTTCTGCAACGTGTCACTTACACAGGCTGTCTATACCTTTTGGACAATAAATGTGTCGTGGATCCGCGTCGGTTGAACATTTATAATGAAATGTAGCCCAAATAGCTGCCTTCATTTTTTATGCAGAATCGGGATGTTGTCTAATTGCCAGTCCATAGTACACTATTGTTAATTATCAAATAACTTTGTCAGTCAGTTTACCAGCGCCCTTTCTTCAAAGTCACCTCATTCTTTTTTGTACATCTCCAACGCATTCTCTATTTTTCTTGGACAGTAACATCTTCGTAACAGCTAAAAATCACAATTGCTTAAAAATGTCTGTCTCAGTCGCCTATCCGAAATCGTGCGAAAATTTCTTTTGAGGCATCGCATCGACTTGCATTTTTCCTGTGCTACTCTGATGATCCGTAGTGCGGTTATCTTTGCAATCATATTCCGCCGTATCTTGCTTTAGTTTCCAATTGGCGCAGTTTTGACTAAGTGCTCATATATCTATAACTTTCTTCCTGTACTTTCCAATTAAAGTAGCTCTACCACAATAAACGACGAAACACCTAGTTTTTTCATGACCCGTGCAGATACTGTATGAACGTAGTGGCTTATTTCCTGCTTTAATACTTCCTTCTTCTTCTTTCACGGCTTTCTTTTGAACTAATTCAAAAACGGCTTTCGACACAATATGAAAATTATATTGTAACATTTACAAAACCATTGTATAGCATCTAACATGCTCCGTTTGTGTTTGGTACACCCGCTCTTTTAATAAGCCGTAGCGGCTTAAACAATGCGAATATTACGAAATCGCTTTAACTATGGATGTTATATATTTGGAGCTTTCAAAAAATGCAAAAAACCAAAAATCGGTTTTTCCAGTCAAATATATGTAAACCTCCCCTTAATTAATTTAGTTTCTTGTTTTTTCTTGGGATGTCGGCCATCAGGTTACAGAAACGAATGCATTTTAATGTTTCCTGCTACGTTTCATTGCTTATTAACAACATTTTCCAGCAATATTTTGATGTTTTTCCTTTGCATTGTTTTTCACACTAACATCTTACAACATAATCCCCAGGGTGTGGAAATCGCGTCAAAAAATTATTTTTCGAATTCAATTCAAGTTTTAATTTAAAAGTTTTGTCGTGGTAGGAAATAAAATAACATTTTAAAATTGTAAAGGACGTTAAGATATAAAGACAAATAAAGAAAAAAATATTTAGTGAATAATCTTGAGTAATATTTGGTTAACTGCTTCTTTTCTCTTCAGTATCCTCATCCTAATTTTATTCACATTTATTCATCGATAATGTAAAAATTTGTGATTTTACTTCACCCATCAAACAAGAAATTCCTTACACAAACCATGATATCGAAAAAACTTTGGCGCCTCTCATCACAAGACGACAATCTAAAACAAACATTCCTCACTCCACATAACAAACATATGTATGCGTTCGCTAATACAAGTACGATGTAGTAACAATAACCGCTTAATATACATTTTTGTTTTATTTATGTTCTATGTAGATCGCGCAGATGTTCAGCATCTGTTTATTTTCAATTTTTCGCGAGCCTGCTAAGCAATTTCACCGAAAACATGTTGGAGTGAGGTAGTGTCTTGTGATAAACAAATTTCTTATGTCGTATGTATATGTTGATGCGTTATTCAACGCTTACGATTTTTATATACAACAGCGTTATACTTGTATATAGGGTAATTTATAGAAGTGAAAATATTGACACTTTGAAAGATATTTTATCGCTGAAGAAGCATGAAGACAACGACAAACATGATTTATTAATACACTACTGATAATTTACAATGTTATTGTACTGCATAATTTATACAGATTTATACAAAGTAATCATGATTGTTGTCACGCCCTTTAGGGTAATCATAAAATTTCACGGAACATTAATATCAAAGGGTAAGGTAATATTTACAATAATAATATACATATATGAATGATAATGGACTTAGGGTTTCATGTGACAAACGTGTGTAAACGATTTGGTGAATTCAATTTTAATTGTTAAACATGTTAAATTTGAAATAGAAAATAAAATTAGTTTTATCAAGTGTTTATTACATTGCATGCAGTCGATAAAATCGATAATCGAGATAATTATTTATTGATGTGCCACTTACAACTATAACAAGTTGGGAAATATTATTAAATTAATTAGTAACTAAAATTGAGACAAAGAATCGTTAATAAAATAAAATTACAATGTAAACAGGAATAGAAATCGTTCTCATATCACGAAATATTTATATATATACTTTGTATAATAATTGCGTAAACAAAAATTAGTGCTACGCCGGTGTAATAATTTATCTATGCCATGTAAATTATCCTTGAGTTAGAAAACACACAAATAAATACTAAATGAAGAATCTTACCCTTGTTATAGGAAGTTTTATATGTTGCCGTGAAGTCCCTTTACTAGAACACTAGTGATGTATAAAACTGCTTCTTTACGTTAGCAGCTACAACCTGCTTTTGCTACTTTTGGTTAACAGTTTAAAAAACCTGCTATTTTTTGTAGCAGTTTTCCTTAAATAGCGGTATACGTTAAACGGATAAACTGTATCTACAATATACATGTATGTTTCACAACATTCGTACTTATCTACTATATCAGGAAACTGCTACGAAAAGTAGCAGCTTCTTTTGATATTGAATAGCTGTTACAAACTGCTAACGATTGCTAGCTGCTACAAAATAGCAGTTTGCTTTGTAGCAACCCATCACTGCCGAAAACAATGTTCGGTCAACAATTACTCTTCTGATGATTGAATTGATTTGATTACAACTATAAATTATTTTTTAATATTAATTTACCTACTGATTCTGCCTTTCACAAGCCAATATTTTTATCTAATTCTATTTTTGCGGCCCTGATGAAATGCCACCGTACTTTCTGGAACTTATTGTCAATTCAGATTTACTGTTTTGCTAAAGAAACATGCGTCGAGTGTAGGAAAGTTTGTGTTAAAATGTTTTAAAGTATGTACTGTTATCATTGCCACAGTTTTGGAGTATTTTTATGTTCATTTGTTTGGTAAATATATACGCATTTACTAAACGAATGAACACTTTAGTATATAAAACAATAGACGTTTTATCAAAGAGGAAAGTCTTGACTCAAATTTTACATAAAGTTTCTTCAAAAGAGTTTCTTCAGCATTTAATTTTGAGTCAAGACTTTTGTTTTCCATGGTACATGAATTGCAAAAAAAATTAATATAGGCAAGAAATACCAGAAAAAGAGAAAATATACAAAAAATATAACTGTGCAAGTCCTACAAACTGCTAGTAAGACACAAAGTCTAACACCGATTGTTACAATGCACTGCTAAACTATTCTTGGAAGGAATTATTTAAATACTTTGTCGGTTTAATAACTCTTTTGAATTTATAAGAACCTTTTTAAAGCATTGGAGAATTTGTTACAAATAACACATCTAAACTCTTTACTGTTATCTTTAAACTATGTTGAATTAAATAATGTTAGGTTCTCTGAGAATTATTTTGACTTATTATTAATTTATCTTTGTTTTCTCCTAGATGTAATAATTAGCTTTCAAAATGTACAACTTAAAAATAGTTAGTATAATTAACGAAATTAAATAACCCCTAATACACGTAGAACTTATACTTCGATTGAAGTCACCAAATACGTCTAATGGCAGCTTGCTGTTTAGGAGAAACTACGTTCACAAAAGTACTCTACCCCAATTTTCAATATTTCAAAACTTACAGCAGCTTTTGGTTGTCGAAGTTTAAAAATGATAGTGTTTAGCTCAATCTACATCGTTTGGATATTAGGGTGTTGCACTGTTGTTCTACATAAGGCATAACTTTGCAGCCCTAGTGCAAGATATGAAATTATCATTCAAACGTATACCAAGATACGAATCAAATCTTTTTTGTAAACTGTGAAAAAAAATATAGATCTAATTTTATCTAAATTCAAGAAATCGTTTCCAAAGCTCCAATTGTACATTTTACTTCCTATGATTTTAACAGTACCAGCAATACCTATCCTTTTCATTACACACAGTATTAATGAATATTGTGTCATCTTCATAACAAACAACATGATAATTATGCAATACGTTGATAACATCTCCCAAAAAACAAAGACGGCCTTGAAACGGGTACTTGAGGCACCTCAATGCAGTTATAGCATAAGTGGAGACCGTATTTAATATTTAATTTTTTAATTGTTATCTTAACAAATTGCATTCTATTCATAGAAAAAAAATTAACTAACTTTACTCCGTAATCCCATAGAGTTTAGTAATTGGTAGGTAATTGATGTTTGACGCAATCGAAAGCTTTCGACAAGCCACAGATAAAGATAATTGGTAGTAATTTATTATAGTGCTAATACAGCAGAAATTGTAGATTTTACTATTTTAAATCCATGTTGCAATTGAGATAATAGATTATGTTGGTCTAAAAAAGGACATATTTGACATATTCGAAAAGTATGAGAAAACATGAAGCTATGGATAGAAGCCATGGATATAAAAAATAGATCGAATATGTGTTTAGTGTGTGGGTATGAGTTATTTGTGTACGTTTATCGCTTCATAGTTTTGTTTATTTAAATGTTAATTTGTTTAGTGAATATATTTAACTTGTAAGTACTTAAGCTTTAACGCAGCATCAAAAAATAATGTGTACTCAGAATTCACTATTTTCAAATACATGATTTTTAAATTTTTAATGAATTTGATAAAAAAAAATCAATCTACGTTGGTTAAGCATTAAGTTAATTTAACACTAAAAGCGTTTAAATTAATGTAATTGAAAAAAAAAACTATGAAATAAGTCAGGGATTTATTGTAGAATGAAAAAGCCTAAATAAGTTGACTAAACGTTGATCATTTACGATCTGAAACTGAATATTAGAATAACAACCAAAAAGTATTTATATATTCAACACGTTTATTTTGTATTTATAATTTATTCCAAAGATTTCGTTATGCACTATGCTTATGTCAGCGGAATATGCACTGGTCAGACAGCGTGTCTCTTTTGTATCTCCATATTCTACGATGCATAAGTAACTAAAAGCATTTCTTAGCATGTGGCAACGAAACACATGCACCGTCATCGCAAGTGCGCCTTGTAAAGCAAGTGTTTCGAATTTCAAACTCCCACATATGCAGACACGGAGATCCAAACATCAGCCACACAACAAAATATATAGCGAGTTGCTAAGATAGATATATCTGCATAAATCTATTTAAAGCGCTAGATTAAGCAATCTCATTAACACATCTGTGTGTAAACACGTAATTCTACAAATCCTCTTCTAGAATAAATATCATATAATAGAGCATTGAGAGCGCCTACGCTAAAATGATTAAATCCATTCGTCGTTCGTCATGATTTATCAGCATCAGCTACACACAATCTTCCTCTAGTTATTGAGCGTGTACGCTTTTAAAAAAATACATACCTAAGTATGCAGCACTTACAACACATGCAGAAATGATTTATTGTTCGAATCCCCAAGTAATTAGAAAAAAACGCATTCATTGTGCGTGATCACTGGTCGCTAATGCTGTATTATGTATTACATATATGTATATAACAGTTGCGATCTACAACAAAAAGAAAAGTTTTATTATATTTACGGGAAAAATGAAGTGCGATAACAGAATACAAAAAAAAGCAAGCCACACACCATAGAAAAAAAGTCGGTATCTCTAGTTGAAGCTTGTCAGAGTAGATAATGAACCTCAGAACCGGAAAGATAAGCCGTAGTAATAAGCGGACAAACATACGGAGTATTAAGGAAGGGAGTACCTATCAAATGTAAAGGAAGTTGGGTATCGTATAAGGTAAACCAAAACCAAGATAGATATCCGCTTTGTATGAATGTGGATTTTACTAGAAAATAAAGAAAATTAGAACGTTAAAGGATTAGATATTAATACACATATATAGGTTTTCAGTGGAAGTAATTAGTTAGTTTTTTGAGCTTAACAAAGCTGCAAATATTTTACAAACAATTCTCTCTACTGATACAGAGCACATAGAGCAAACTGTATATATATTTTTTTACCTTTTTATTCTGTTATACATACCCACATATATAATTAAAATAAACGCAGGGTTATCCTTGCAATACTGCGCTTAAAGCAATAACAAATGCCGGAAATAAAAAAAAAATGTTGCGCAATATTATGGTAATTTACTAAAATACCTACCTTGGTATTTATAAAGGAATTTTATGTCGTCTTCCATTTATTTATTCAATTTAACAATAACAATTCAATCTTTTTCTTTGGCTATAGCTTATGTGTTCAATATTTTAGTATAATAACATTTTTTCATTAAGTTATTGAGTACTTTGCCTCTTGGTCCTGCCATGCATTGTTAAAAACAAATTAAATCTTACACCACTGCCTTATCGCAATTTATATATTGTATATACAGGGTCGCTAAAAAGTATGGATACAGTTAAATATTATGAAAACTATTAAACAAAACTTGTTGAAATTTGGTACATCGTTAAAAGTATTTAAATTCTATCGTCTAAGATGTTCTTCAAATTTCTATCTTCATTTGTTCTGGGGATACAAGGCAAACTTGATTTTTTTTTTAAAAGGCACGAAGGGTCAAATTTAATATTTTTGAAAAGAGATTTTTTTTTTCTGCGTTCTGTAATGTAACACATGCATATCTTATTTTAATCGAAACTTTAAAAAAAAAAATCGAACTAGTAAAATTTAAAAAAAAAACCCGTGCCATTTAAAAAAAATCAAGTTAACCTTGTATTTTCAAAATTAATGATGGTGGAAAATTGAAAGAAATCTCAGATGATAGAATCTAAACACTTCTAACTGTATGCCAAATTTCAACGAGCTCTGCCAAACCGTTCTGAAAATATTTAACTGTATCCATACTTTTTAGCGACACTGTATAAATGTATTATAAATAAATGAAAAACAGCTGGTTTGTTGGTCCTTCTTCATTCTCTTAATTTTTTAATTATCTTTTAGACTACATGTTTCGGCGTATTCTTGCCATCTTCAGGTCTCTAATTTTTAAAATGCAAACTTATTACAGATGTTATATATGTATATCTGAAAATATTTACATAAATATGTGATATGTTTAAAACGTTATTTAAATAATTGTTTTGTAAGACATTTACTTAAAAATGTTTGAAAATTTGGTTGTAGAATAACAAAGAACCTTATAGTAACATAAATAAAATAATAAACTATTTCATCATATTTAGCCCTGTTATTTAAATTTTGTCATTTTAGTTTCGTTATGCTTTACCGTTTATTTTTATCCTGTTCTTTGTTTCATTTTATTTTGTTTCTGCATACGTAATGGCAATTTTACTTTAATTTATTTTGACTTGTTATATATACTTTTGTCAATTAACAAAATATATTATTGGTTTTTTTGATTTCATTATTATTATTATTATTATTATTGTTATTGTTATATAAATGTATGAATATATAAGTTATAAAATATAAAAAAGAAACAAAAACGTCCCGAGGGAAAACAAAACAAAACCGTAATTAATCTTTTCTATCTCGATAAATGATTATTAATTATGAAGAATGTATTATTAAATAAATAAGGGATATAAGTATATTATTGTAAACAAAGTTCTTCTTTGCGTTATGTATGAAAAACTGGTTTATAAAATGTACTTATTTGTGTAGATAGGTACATATATGTTAAATTAAAAGCAAAAGAGTTAAAGATAAGCACACAGTCACATATTCATAATTCCTTATTTCTAAATAATAGACCAAGAGGTTGAATACTCAGTAACTTAATGAAAAGTATTATAAAAAAATCCTCAAACGTATAAAACTTTTTAAGTAAATATTGGCAGAAGATATTCAACACAAAATATACCCAATACTCAAACAAAGAGATTGAATTATTATTATAAAAAAAAACACCTGAATTTGTATACATTTAGCTTAGGTAACCATGTTAAAATTCTTGGAAAAATAATAATATAGATAGACACATGTGACATCCCAGTAAAAACGTCTTTAAACTTTATATGTTTACCTAAAAAGGGGATGAAAATGCAGGAAGTATGCCCCATAAAATGTTATGTGAGGTCTGTTACATGCAACCGTCTAAAAGGGTGACTTTTTGTTGTAGTTATTCAAGGTAAAATTAGAATTATTTAAAATAAATCACACCCCCAATATAACCAATCATCTACGCCAAAAAAAATAGTGCTCTCAGGAGAATAATATCAAACTAATCAAAAGTATATTACTCACAACACTGCATATATTTGATTGAGACACATAATCTTTTTTATAGTATTTTGGGATTAAAACCATAGAACTCTAATAAATGTAATTTAAATTATTATTTTTAACTTAAGTATGCTTTTTAATCAAATTTAAACAATTGAAACAAATGTTATTTAAGCAAAAAAAAAATCTACAATTTTGGTAGAAAACTTTGCTATAATAGCATTTAATAAATTGAACAAATAACTTGTTTTTTTACACCTGTAATTTCATATTTACGGAAAATCTATTAAGGACGAAACCATACCGTGACTTGACTCTAAATTAAAATAGGACAATGCTATTTCCTATGCAAAGCAAAAGTTTTGTTTGTTCAGGAAGATAATCCTAAATATTTCAAATTCAATCCACGTGGTTTCGAATTAAAATAAACTAAGCGTGAACAATTTCTAGAAATTTACAAAATGAAAAACTAAAAGCAAGAACAAAGCTTCTACTCACCCAACCGAGGTGATTGATAATTAAAAATGAAACAGCAAAAATAAAAAACGGAAAAATTAACTCTTTAAACTATAATAAGAAAAAAAAAAAAAACTAAAATGTATCTTCCCAAACAAAAATAATAATTGATCTTATATCTATAATGTGCACACTTCAATATATTAACAATTATTACGATAAGAATTCCTTGATTGGCTATATTTTACAGAATTAAATTTCAAAATCAAATGAATTTCAAAATGGCAACAATGATATACAAAATACGTCTACTCACGTCAATAGTCGAACAAGGAACTCCTTAACAAAATTCTACAACTGTTTTTTTTACAAAAATCCCTCTCTGAAAATCGTACAACGTAGTCGTATAAACAATACGCAAACATTCAATAGAATCCGCATTAAAACAGTACACGCAAATAATAAACAAATAAATGAATGGAATTAGTTAAAAAAAATTAACACTTAAATAATTAAAATGAAACAATAAACTCTTTAACTAAAATTTATACAAACAAAACATAAAATTTGTGAAAAATTCTCGGTAACTTGAACAACAGCTCGGAAGAAAGTAAACAAATCAAAATATGCAACTTCAAAATACACTCAGCAAACTTGGGGTGTCTATTCCACAGCAATATGTTATTGGCTTCAAATAATTTGGTTTCTTACAGTCAAATAAATATTTATGCATTTGAATATAAATTGTAGTCATTCGACCAAATATGCTTTACTATTCCAAACAAAGAAATTTTAGTATGCGATTAATATTGATTATTTTCAAGTCAAAGCTATATTTTTTCATAAGGATGAACTTCCCCACTACTTAAATCACTATTTGTTTTAAATAATTTTTTTCTTAGGACTTAATAAAAGTCCTTTGCTACTATTTAAAAGAATAATTTATTTGATTTAATGCATATTTATTGACGACAAAGAAATCTTTTCTTTTAGTGTATAGGTATTACAACATTTATTAGATGTTGTTGAAACCAATATCAATTTTTTTTGAACGGTCACGCACTTCAACACCTTTCTTACTTCAGTTATCGATTTTCTCCGATAAATGGTTTCGTTGTTGACAAAAATAAACCATTATTACCAACATTTATTATTAAGAAACAAGAGAGAAAAGAAAAAAACGGAGAGGTTTTCAAATTATTTTCTTTTTTAATATGCCAACACTTTACCGTCTTTAAATTCACGCAAACGGAACGAAGAGGCTTGAGGAACGAATACCTAAAATGGGTTGCTAACATAAAAATGTACTTTCCCACTTTCCGGTTTCCCCGTAGTAGGCCTGCAGCGGACGGCTAACGCGTTTCCATTACGTGAATTTTAATCAGTTTTCCTGCTGTCGCTTCGGTTCTGGCTAACGCGCGGAAAAAAACTTTTAACGTAGTCTGGCGACTAGGATAATTGCGTTAGATCTCGCCGGCGTTGGTAAACTCTCAGGTGGATTGGACGAAAGTCAGTAAGCCGATAATTAGGTTTGCAAAAATTGCCATTTTCGATATAATATTAGTCGCGGAAGTTACTTCGAAATATTACAAGCATCTAGAAATCGTGGTTTTTTATAGGAAGCTCAAAAAATCTGGAAGGAAAGCATATATTGCTATGATTTGATTGAAATATCGTTAATTGATTTTTCTTTTAGATATATGACTGGAAATAAAACTCGATATATAGTTAGTTACGTTCCGATTTATTAATAAATCTCTTTCAAACTAACTAATTAATAAGTAAATAGTTTGAAAAAGGTTTATTAATAATTATTATTAGAGACCGGATTATATGCAAAGAAAAACTGGAATATATGCGCATATATATGCATCGATTTTTGAGAAAATATGCATAAACCTGGAACATATATGCAAAAAAATTGCGACAATATGCAAAATTTTTACATAAAATAAATAAGAGCAGAAATTTAAACATTCACTTTATTGCACAAAATTTTTTCACAACATATTTCTAAAACAATTTATAATTAATGTTTTTCAAAATTGTGTAAAAGAAGTTTTGTCTTCTATCAGAATACATATGTTTCAAATAGAAAAAGCTTCTTTCAACATCCACAAATGTAATTGGTGCATTTTTTAGCTTTGCAATACATTCTAAACTAAAATTAAAGTCGAAATCGTTTACTGTTTTACCTTTCAAAATTTTCTTAACTTTTTCAATTTCAAAATCCCGCATTTTTATTTATCACTTTTAAATTTATCGTATATAGAATTACCTATTGTACCTTAACCTCTTACATAGCATATCAAATTCCGTCTACTATTTGACTGATTCCGAGAGCGACATCCCTTGCGTTTCTAGTTTACAAAATGGAACTTGAACAAAGCTATAATTTGACTTAATATACAAAAGGTTTTGTAGCAATTCTGTTGATGTTACTATAGTTTTACAGTTTTCTAAAGCAATGCAGTCAGCAGTGATTTCAAGAATTACATTTTTTATTCCTTCAAAATTTTCGGCGAAAAAATTGCAGCCTCTAACCATGTACCCATCTCGTAGTAATCGGTTCAGGAGGCACTTAACACCGGGAAGTCGCTCCTTATAAATTGGATTCGTAAAGGTTCTTTTAAAAATACTTTTTTTGACATTAATTATTTAAAATCATTAGTCAAGGGAATTGATTCCTAATGTCTTCGGCTACACGATTGAACCCATGAGCTAAACAAGTGGTATCAATAATGTTACTATAAAAAAATTTTAAATTTTGCGCGGCTTTTATCATGTATGGTGCAGCGTCGGAGAGCATTAGTAAATTTTTTTCACAAGGTATACTTCCAGGTAAAAAGGAATTTGATAAACCTTCCTGAACGAATTGGGCAATTGTCACTTATTTGTTTTTTGAAGTTCTTTACAATAAATTAAATATGATTTACATATAATATCTTCATGAAGATTCTATTAACAAATGGGCAATATAACGCCACACTTATCCGTATTTCATCTACATGATATAAATAAATTATTCCCTACCAATTGTTGAATTTCTGCTATTGTTTGCTGGTACAAAATGTGACGTAATTTTTTCGTAAGGTACTTGCGTCAGGTATATTATGTTTGCAATATTTTTGCAGAAATGATTTCAAATTAACATTGTTTAATCTTGCTAATGGTATGTTAGACGAAATTAATGCGTTACGCAGATCCGTATTATATTCTTCTTGTTCCGAGTTGCGTGAAGTTGATGCTACAAATTGACGTATAGCTTGCTGCACACATGCGGATCGCTTTAGTTTTTCACATTTTCCAATGTGTGATGGAGTTTTAGCGTGTTGATCAATCAGGTATTTTCTCTCAGAAGACACCTACAACAATAATTGTCATTTTATATCAAAAGTTAAAGAATTTAAAAACAATTGTAAAGCTTTTAGTAAAATTAAACTTACCAGTTTACTGCAGGCTCGACAAAATATTTTGTCGCCATCCTTTACCAGTTCAGGATATGGTTTAATCCATAAAGAAATTTTGTTCGCTATACTCATTGTATGTACGCAGAGTATTTAAAAACGTAACACAATTACATGCTGTTTCGCTCAAAGATATTCAATGAATGAATAATTTATTTGGGAATTAATAATAATAAAACGTATTTACCACATCCCTTCTGCTAGGCGAAATTAAACACGTGCAGTTCTTGGAAAAAAGTATTAGAGAAACCAATGCAAAAGATGTATTGTTCTGAGAATTGTCGGGTGTCGATCTACATTAGGAATTACTAGGAATTTTTACTAATAGAAATGATAAGAAAAAGCTTAAATATGCAATATATGCAACTTTTGTAAAATATGCATAGAAAATGCCTAAATATGCAATATATGCAATCACTAATTAGCGCTAATTAACTTCAATTAGTGTAATACGTCTACATATAGACTATAATTAAAGATATGCAAAAAATAAAATATATGCACTTTGCATATAATCCGGTCTCTAATTATTATATATAATCTATATTTGACTCTGTGAAGTAATTCAAACAGGAAGTCACAAAATTTTTTAATATCACAGAAGCGCCACGTTTTGTTCTAATCGAACATCATTAGGCCAGCTAAAGAAAATCTAAAATGTCAAAAAATTGCGCCATAATTAATTAGCAAAATATAAAATTATATGAGAAACGAAAAATGTAAAATATTTTACAGAACAAAGTTCAAAATAATATGAAAAAAGGTTAAATAATGATATACTTACAATTTTAAATCAGTTTTTAGGAATAGTCAAACTTAAAAAAAATTAAATTAAAATTGGATTGTACGAAATAATTAATCGAAATTATATGAATATCCAATGTTTGTGTTTTACAAGCTTCATATTGCCGAAAAAAAAATAATTAATTAACAACACTCATCATTTGGCAAATAAATCATTGCAAGACGACGTTATTTAAATTAATTTGGTTAATTAACACTGATTTAAAACAATTTAAAAGCATAGAAAAGAAGCATTATTGTAATTTAACGTGCATCCCTGGTTGCATATTCTAAATGTCAAATATTAAATTGTTATTTATAACCGTTATGACAACCCTACTAGATCAATATGCTCTTTATATGGATAAATAAAAACTATTAACTGTATTTAATTGTAAATTTAAGCTTACCTAACATTTTTATAAATACTATTTTGGGAAATTTATTATTTATATATTTATTATTATATATATTTAATTTAGAATATCTTCCGGATGTTAAATTTTTAGTAATATGTTGTGTATTCCCTTCCGTCTGGGGCGAATAACGGCTTTTTATGTCGCTTATAATCTCTGTTTAAATGTGAGTGGGTTGACTGATCATCGATAAACAATCGGAGACAGATAACTATTAGAAAGTTTAAATTAGATATATTATTCTTGTCGTCACCACTGCAGACGAATGTATTGTGAGCTGCTCCTTTAATTAAGCAATATCCCTGTTCCACTAAATTTATACCTAAATCGTTTCGACATATTATTAAATCAATATTTAAATTTACATTTACCTGAACGACTTTTACGATTCTCCTACGAAAATTTCCTGAGAAAAATCCTGATGCTACTGTTCCCACTGACACGCTTATTGGAGACCCAAGTACGTTCGATTTGTTCTGTATTTTTTTTTCTGGACCCGTACCTGTAATAAGACCGTTTTCCTCTATACTCAGGTATTTCACAGATGATTTCCTACCCAAAAATAAAAATTATTAACTAGTTTTGAATCAATTTTAAACAATTTAAAAATATTTTATATGTTGATTCCAATCAGTTTCACTTTGGGGTGTTAAGTGTAACAATCCCCATCATTTTAGTTTTTGTTAGAAATATTTGATTGTTATTCAGATTTATATTAGCATAAATCGATTCTAGTAAGGTTTATTATAGGAATTTTTAAATTTATCGATAATTGCAAGGACATTATTGATACATTTACTCAAAATTAATTTAAACTTTACATAATAGATAGCTCTGCTAGCATCGAATTAGCAGAATCTTCCAGTGATATTTGACATTTAAATGACTGAATTTATGAAATTGACAGGTAAGTTTGAATATTTTTTATTGAAATAAAATTCTTTATATTTACGGTAAATGAATCCAGTATAACGTACTTGTGATTTAAGAGTTTCCCATAAACATAAAAACAAGAGTGTAGGTGTTTTTTTTTAACAAAGGAAAATGCTTATGTTTTTTTAAAACTTTGTTTTATTACACGATTTGTGTGACTTTGCAATTACATATCAAAATAATATTAAAAGATTCGAAAAGGGGCTTTTGGAATGTTCAACTTAGATAAAAAAAACTACTCTACCTATTCGTTAGCATGTAACTTGAAAGGTGTCTTAAGATTCCTAGCAGATACTTATTTAGACATCAAAGAGGTCGCTAGGAGAAAATAAAACAATTAAAATAGCATCATAATTTTATTTAGATCTGAAAAATAAAGTATTTATAAAGATAAATAAAGGTAGTGACCATTAATTAAAGTAATATAGAATATATTTGTTATATTAAATTTTAAAAATTAAAAAAAACCATTTGTGCTGTGAAAAAAACAGAATATAGATATATACAAAATATACATATTTAAACAGATTCATACTCGAATTTTCATTTCCTCGATTGAAACTGGTCACAAAAGGAGCAGCCTCGATCAAAACGAGGAAAAAAAGAACAATTTATTCGTTCCACCAATCGTAAAAAAAGCATCCATTGTCTGCCTCGCTCGCATAAAGATACACTCCGAGATGAGATGTCTGACTGATTACTTACTCTGACGTCGGCCGGCTCGCGTGGTTTTAACGCGATAAGGGATGAAGAGGATTGTAGGTTTGAATCCACGCTGCATCGCGTGGGCTGTGGGTGCCCCACAGCGATGATAATTGATTTCTAAAAAAAAAGTTTACAATAGGCACAATGGGATTAGTCATAATGTTATGCTAGTCTTTTCAGGGAGTGTTTGATACACTTCCTGACAGATAGTATGAACAAATTAATTTTAATTACTTTATGACTTATGCGTACATAATACATATGCAATAAAAGCTTATATGTATATATAAAGATTTTAACAGAATGTGGCTAAAAAGAGAGAACTGCTCTTGCATCACCAAAACGAATTGTTGCGTGACGCATTGTACAATTATGAGGACAAAATCTTGAATAAAATCAACAGTTAAATATCTGCATAAAAATGTCAATGGAATTACTAAATTTCTGCGAATAACATAAGTTTCACTAAAATTATTCTTACTCTAACATGATATTTACGTATCTGTTTAAAAATAAGAATATATTTTTGCCTAGTGTCAATATTATTTCCATTTTTGCATATTTTGAAGTAGTACATCTGGAATGCTCGGTGTGAGAAGCATCGTGTATGTTGTTGATAAGAACAATCTTACTAAAATGATTTGGTTTTTATTTATAGATGTCAAATTAACATATTATTTTTTACCACTCCCATTTTATTAATTTAGCAAAGCTAACAAGTTCATTTACCCCTTAAGTATTGTTCAATTAGCAAAAGGAAGGTTACTAAGAAATAAGGATTAGGTTAATCAAAATTGCAGTCAATTTAATACATTCATTATCAAAAGGGCTATAATGTTAACGTTAACCTTTTTCAAGTTCAATCCTCTCCACATTCCCAACCACGTATGTACCATGATTTAAACATTATTATTACAAAGTTTTCTCCCCATCTAGCAGAAAATACATTGAATACAGGGTGTATCAGATATAGAGGTAAATATAATAATATGTAGGAGCTGTAATCATATACAATCAAAAAGTCTTAATGCACAGGGGGTTTATCTGTAAGCATTAACGAGAAAAAAAAAATAAATGCCGTGGGCTAGAGCCGCACCTGTGCCCAACCTAAATGGTGTCCCGAGTATACCCCCACATACCGCATATCAGCCATTACCGCTGTTAGTTTTGTGTGGATTGCCGCTTGGAGTGCAAGCCACTTCGAACATTCTATTTAAATTCTTCCCGTCTCGAAAAAACGATCCTTTTCAGGACCATCATGATTTCATACAAAGAAAATCGAAGCTTGCTGCATCGGCAAAAGCGCGGGAATGCACAGATTCATTTTCGCGCGACATCATAGTAAAAAGGCGTGCTTGCAAATTTTCTGTACCTACATTTATTTTTGTGTAATTCGATTCAATTCATTTTGCGTTATATAGATTAAATAAATCCAAAAGAAATAACTAAGATTCATGTGGTACCGTTTATTAACAACTAACTCGCGATTCGACAAAGCAAAAGAAAAATATTTACGTTTTTTGTAACTACTTAAGTCGCATATCCGGTGAAACTCGAACATCTTATCAGGATATTAAAAATAATACTTTGTAGACTTACGTAGAAATGCTCTTAACAAAAAAGGAATGTTTATTTTATAAAAAGAAGAAATTTAAAATGCCTCAGTTTTGCTATTTTTACAAGGGCCTTTATTTATTCAGAATGACGTTAAATGAACTTACGGCATACCATTAAGAATAATACTAAATGAGTGCAATGTATTTATACATAATACCACGTTTAGCGGGTGCTTAACATGAAGTTTCCTTGCATCAGGCCCGGACTAAAGAATTTTTGGCTCTAAATTTTACTTTCTTATTTGATACACCCTGTATACTGTAAGAGCACAGAAATTGCCGTAAAGATACCAGTTCTCCTATTTTACTACAGTAACAATGTATATTTAGCATAACTTGAATGCACGGGACATATGGCTATAAAGTATTTATCTATCTATAGTGTTACCAGGTAAATGTTCTATAGGATCATCAGATGGTCATCTGTGACCATCTGATGATGTCAGTGTGTGGTCATCAGAACGGCGAGTCACATCGCACCACGGTTCGCTTGCATGTCAAACCCAATGCGGGGAGCAATCTGCAATGACTACTGAAATCTGCACAGTGATCAAAACGAATACACTACCATTTAAACTTCGTGAAAATGTCTTCATTTAGAGAAACAAACGTATCATCAGCGTTGTACTCTTTAAAAGCCTAAATATGAAATATAACAGGCAACATTCAGTTTTGTGTTTAAATAAACTTACATTTTATTATTAATCAAAGATTATCTTTTAATGACACACGTATATTTTTGTAATAACCTTGAAAAAGTTTTGATGTTATTATTTTGTCTTTCAAATGGACATCCCTGCTTTAGTTTTGTATAGTAATTCTCTAAATGTCAGCCAAAGGAGTACCATGCACATATTTTTATACTTATCTAAAATTTCTAAAGTTTTAGTAGACAAAGCCTATCAAAAATGCTACATTACTATTCAGGAAAAAAAGAACAATTTCATTAGAATATAGGGTCATCGTAATAACAATTTTTAAACAGCAGTAAAATTTATTTTTTGCCATTAAAATTTAAAATTTTACCACTTTTTTGTTGAAAAAGAGACATTGATTAAGTGTAATCAGCCAAATATTCCATCTAATGATTGACTAAACAGTCATATAAGGTGATCAGTTATCTACGTACCGTTTTGATTACGAATTATGCCAGATGTTTTGGCTACATATCAGTATGCAACATACAAGGTGTCTCAATAAGCTAAACCTGCCGTAATCATACCTGATATAATTTCGGACAAAATTACTTGATAAATCCTTACTCCCGAATGACTCATTTTTGACTTCCTTATTATGTGTATACGTTGATGAAAAAGCAATTGAATGACCTTTTTCCTTGAGGACACAGATGCTAATGAATGATGATTCACCATTTACGCAAGCAATATTTACTGATTTGTAAATAAAAAGTTAGATGAGCCACGAATGAATAATTTATACGTGTATACATATTAAGACAATTTACACTCAATACCTACTTGACTTTCCTTAACACTATTGTTCAGACAAAATAGAGTTACAATTTTTGCCTAAAGTCTAATGATATGCTTTACATTAATTTATAAATATATTATGCGATTTAGTATTAAATAGCAATAAAACTGCCGGTTTGTAATAGTATGAAAATGCGTCATATTCAAAATCAAATTTTAAACAGTGTTTAAACTTCTATTATATGTAATGTTAATATACAGTATGTCCCCGGATCGACTTTAAAAGAGGAATTTCTTTTTTATTTTTGATTTCTTAGAAAATCTCACTCTTGTTGACTTGTATGTGTATAGCAGTAAAGCAGTGTATAAAATGGAGTGATATATGAAACTGCTTCTTTACGTTAGCAGCTACAACCTGCTTCTGTAAATGTTTCTAAATATGTTGTGCAAAGGGAGTACCGTGCGTCGGTTTGGATGGCAGTCACGCGCTCTTTTGTCGTATAGGGGTATTTAGATCGTCTTGATGACTTTGGGAAGCGCGTGGCGCAGAAGGGATTGAAAGACTAACAATAATTTGTGTATGGCGTTGTTATTTAGAATTATTAGGAACATGTTCACGTAACTTCATGCGTTAGTTAATAGTAGTAATTCTGCGACAAAATGTTAGTGGATTTATAGCTTAAAGTTTAAGTTTAAAAAAATCTAATGTATTACCAACTGGGGGTGGAACACCCTGTATAATTATTACATTATAACATTAATATATGTGGCATTCCATAATATACCGTAAAAAAAAAAATCGAACCAGAAGTTGATTAAACATGTCATTCTGCTGTACCAGCATCTCTCCAACCCTAACAAAAGAAGAAACTGTAAACGAATTCACCCTTATTTAAATCCATCACGAACCCTCGTCCTGAGACACCGAAACACCCCTACGAAAGCTTCCTTCGTCACCACATCATTACGTTAAACCGGATGGATCGTGAGAACCCGTCAGTCGTCGCTGTTCAAACGCGAGATTAACTCCTCCGACAATATTCCAGTATATCTTCTCATAACTAGGGAATATCAGAGGCAATATTACGACAAAAACGTGTACCTAGTTCGTAAACCCCAGTCGTAGACGCACTCGCGCGTATGGGGGACACATAATTCTACGCTACGTGATTCATGCTGTGCAACGCCGAAGGCATACCATATCTATGTATGTAGCTGCTATATAGATATAGCGTCGGTAATTTCATTTGCACGTTCACGAAACCGATACTGGTACACACCCCCTAACCCTGTATGTGCCGTACATCCGAGATTATCATGCAGAATGGAAAACGGTAATGTTCTTAGATACGCCCTCCTCCTGGCTCCTACTTCGTTTTTAGGTCATAGAGGGATCGTACAGTGTCACTTTGTCATCTTTATTCTTTGTCTCTTAATTACAGCCACAGCCTGAGTAAAATCCTAAAGCTTTGGGCTGTATGTAGCAGAGATTATTGATTCCAGATTTGGTAACGTCTTAAAGGATGACGCGATTTTTCAAATAGGGTTATTATTATACAACGTGTGTATAAATTGTCGCAAAAGCTACACGTAGTGACATACTTCCTTCGTTTCTGAATCGAAAATCTAAATGGTAAAATATTGTACTATGCTTCATAAGTCTTCAGGAGCCACTTGAAAGTAACATACATTTGGCAACACTGTAGTCGCATACTACCGTAATGTAGTTACAATACTTGTCAAAATTGACAGACCAGAATTACAAATGACAAATTGGATAACACAAATGATACATAGGGAAAAGCAATAAGAAAGCTTTATTAAAACAGAATCAGTAGTTTTGATTTTTCGAACGCATCTCTTGTAATAAATTAGCGACACTATTACCTACGCATATGTTCAAATTGATATCCGTCTGTTTGTAAACACATTTGCAAACTACGAGGTATTGTCTGTATTACTTGTTCAAGCTTTTCGGTGTAATTTCTAATACTTGCCGCGTTAATTCGTTCCTATAACTTCGTCAGCGTCTTGTGGAGGTGTTGCGTAAACTTTCACCTTTATGAAACCCAAACAAAAAATCTAAAGGATTAGGTCGGGAAACCTGCAGGCCATAAGATAGGACCACCGCGACCAATCCACCTGTTAGGGAAGTGTTCATCCAACCACTCTCTCACATACGAGAAAATGTGCCGGAGCTCCATCATGCATGTAAACATGTTACGGCGTATATTCAATGGCATCTCGTCAATAACTTGTTCTAATACATTTAAATACCCGTTGGCATCAAGTCGATTTGGCAGCTAGAGTGGCCCAACGACACGGTGATTTATTATACCCAGCCAAACATTAACTGAAAACTTTCTTTGGTGACCGTATTCCCGAAACGCATGAGGATTTTCATCTGCCCAATGGTGAAAATTATGGGTATTGAGTACACCATGTCTGGTAAACAAAGCCTCGTCGGTCCAAAGAACACCTCTTAAAAAGTCGCCATCTTCTTGAATCCTATTTAAGATACTATGACAAAAGTATAAACGGTGTATGTTATCGTTTTCATAGAGCGGCTGCACCTTAGCTATACCTATGGTATGGATAAAGAAGATTTTCACGTAGAACCAAATGAACGGTCTTATTACTGCGGATATTGAATGTGGACGCCAACTGTCGAGTACTGACGGAGGGATCTTCATGTACTGAGTCTAGAATTTCCTCTTCCAGTTGTAATGTACCGCCTTGTCTAGGTCGACCAGCTTTGGCATTTCTTTCTTAAACGAACCAGTTTCACGTAGACGTTGGTCCAGCCGTCGAAATACGTTTCCAGTAGGATGTCTCCGGTTTGGAAAACGTACGCGATATTCCTGTTCTGCCATGTTAGCATTTCCATTACAAAAACCGTATACCATATACATATCGGCATATTCATTAAATGTAAAAACCATTGTAAATAAACAAAACAATAATACGAGAACGATAAAAAACACTGAAACAGAAAAACTAATCAAGAGAATACGAGTAATCACGAAAAAGAGCAGAGCTTGCATAAAACACTTCAGATTAATGTCAAAATTTGACAGTAATGGTTTTGATTGAAATCAAATTAGAATACAGTCATTGTTCTACAATGTTGCCAAATGTGTTTTTCATGAGAGGATGCTTATGAAGAAATGTTGAAACCAGGCTCTAAAATCAAAAAGAAACTGTTTACGAAAAAAACAGGAATAATAAATCGTCTAAATTCAAAATTGCAGCTATCTGTACCGACAAATAACGAACACAAACGCTTATTAAGGAACTAAAAAACCGAACTTCAAGAACCTCGTAAAGACTTATGAAGCATAGTACAATATTTTACCATTTAGATTTTCGATTCAGAAACGAACGAAGTATGTCGCTACGTGTAGCTTTTGCGACAATTTATACACACGTTATATAAATGTGTACACTGCCCGACAAAATTAATGTCTTGGTCTACAGCGAATTTTCGTATTTATATCCCATCGGATTTTTATAATTGTCAAGTGTTTTACATGTAGATACACCAATAAACCTCCTACCTGCATAAACGAACGGAAGCCGAACGCGCGTAAATTCAAACGATAAGCAATTTCGGTAGTCACTATATATGCTATAGTCGACGACATAATTTTGTCGGGCAGTGTACATACAAGGCTAGGCAAATGCATGGATCCATTCGAATATTTTTCGTATGGCTACTTTAATTTGAATAAGACTTGTCACATTTAATTAAAACAAATCTGGGATTTGATTAACTTTTTTATTTTAAATTAAACACCCGTTTTTTTTATGAATCTCAATAGACCCCTACTTGGGGGGTGCAGTATTTAGATTTAGCAACCACAAAGACAAATCATCGTTAGAATTTCAATACGTTCTTTTGCAGTTAATTGAACCATTATTAATATTTGGACATTTACAAAATTAATTTTGACAGCAGTCAAGTACTGAATTTTAATTTCTACGATTTGTAAGGTTGCAACATGTGTTTTATTAAGAGAATTAGTAACGTTGTGTGTTTATTAATGAAGAAGTGCATTTTATAATGCCACAAGTGTTTCCGTGTAAAATTAAGAAGAGAGAACTCCACCTAGACATACATATTATACATAGTATACAGTCCATTTAGCAGATGTAGCCGCATTTCCACGTAACAAACAACTAAGTTTCAGGTGATTGATAGCAGAAAAACAGAACCACTGCATTGTTTATAAATAACCAACGACTAAAAATATACATACGCGTCGAGCATATATCCTCGGGGTTTGCTTTATGAAAGTTTCATGACGAAAAAAGGATTCTCTTGTACCGTTCAACTATACAGAACGTTTGATAGACACGTATTTCATCCGATATTTCGAATAAAAAAAAAAGTAGTGGAGGCTGTTTGCCTTTTTTACGTCTATTTTTAGACTGAAAGTTTTGGAAATTATTTGCTGTTGGTGAATAATACATGTACTCCATGATATTTTGAATATAAATAGTAAGTGTAAGATAATAAAATAGTTAATAACAATATAAATAAATATATATCATTAACTTGGACGCAATCTTCTGTAACATATGTTCCATACATATATTGAATGTTTGATTTATTAGCTTATCTTAATTTATTAATGCAGATGTTTATAAATGTTTCCAAATCATTCTTAGTTTGCAGTTTAATACTGTTAGTGTTTAATGTATTGATGACGTATATTTACATATTTTGATTTTAGAAGTCCTAATTGAGACAGACATGTGTATCTTATAATGAATTGATAAAAAATGAAATTGTTTTTAGCCATAACGATTAAGAGCAAAAATAAATAACAAACAAACACTGTTTAAAGCAAATATTACAATACTTGTTAACATCTACATAATGGTTAAAAGGGTTTCCTTATTGAGCCAATGGTGTATTTTTTGTGAAAAGTATAACTTATGGAAATGTTGTATGTCCCGGGATCGACTTTAATAGAGGAATTTTTTTTTATATTTGATTTCTCAGAAAATTTCACTCTTGTTGATTTGCCCTGCTTGTTTTCAAACCCTCAAAACACAAATTACTTTTTATTTAACCAAAAATAAAAAAAATGTCCTCTTTTAAGCTCGATCCGGGGACATACTGTATACTGCTACGAATATACATGTACAGGCCAGATCATGAATGTTTGTAGTTACGTCATATTTGCTTATGACGTATGCAGCGTCCGAAACAAATTCAGGCACACCAACATTGTTTACAATGAACTGTACGAAATGACAATTGTCAAATTTAATGGGGTTATACGCAGTTTTAATAGATTTTCTTTTATAACTGAAGGGATTGGTTCAGTTTTTAGTCAACGTTGCGTTTTCATCATGAGTAATGCAACTAATAGGATTCTAAATAGTGAACTTTTCTATTGACAATGCTTTCGTGATCAGGCTAAGCTTATTATTAAATGTGTTCTCAATGAAATAATGTATTACCACAATAATGTAGTTCTGATATCAAAAACCTATTTGCAAATTAAAATGTAGATAATATTCAAGCAACATAAAAGTATTTAGTTTAATATACGTTACCAATGATTAATTAAACGAAAGATGATGTTTTTATTTTATGTAGCAAACATAATTTCTAACATGGTATATACAAAACATAATATTGCAGTAAATTAAATTAAAATATGTCAATATTGAAAGAAAAAAATAGTGAAATTAAAAATATATTTAACTTATGTCTTCGCTCTCATCTTCTGATCCGCAATTAACTGTCAGAACAAAGTCATGTTTGCTTCACATTCGTACTACTCTTTAATTATTTTCCCTGTGTGATTTATGCAATTTTGCCAGGAGTCTGGTGTACAGCTGTCCAAACTTTTTTGTCAATTCCCAAATACTTGTTATCGCAATAACCATCCCGACCAATATGGTTTATTATAATATCCTTCGCATGTGCCCATATAAATTCGATAGCTTTGAAATCGCAGTGATACAGAGGAAGTCTTGAAACTTTATGCCCATGCGCTCGAAGTAATTCATCAATAACATAAACCTTAACCATAAATTACTTTACGAACATCCATTTTATTTCTCTCTGACACATCACATGTTTTGGGCATCAATCGTGGCTTGTACAGGGCTGTTGAAGCACTCGATGAAGGAACAGCAGATATAGCTTGCCCAAAAATGCCCAAAACATTCGCAACTCTCTACAATTTGTATGTAAGTTTTAATTTAATAATAACCAATTACAATTTACCTCATGGACCGCATCAACGGATATTAGAGGACTTCCATTTCGCTTTTCCTCCTCGAAATACACTAGTAAACGACTGACCAACTCTTGGCAACAAGAACTAAGTCGTTTACCAGGCATCTTGAACTGTAACCTAAAAAATGTTCTAAGTCTTTGTATGTTTCTTTAACACCTCTAAACTTACCACAAACTAAACGATTTACTTCACTATAGCTCTGAAAAGAACTTTTGGTAAAAGAAATAATAGAAGTAGGTAAAAATTCAAACCTAAAGAAGGGTCAATAAACAGTAAAAAGCAGATGTCAAATGTCAACGGAGCGGTAAAGTGGGTTAAAATGGCGTGATTGCATGCCCTGAAGTGAACATTATTCTTATTTACGCATTACTCGACCGTCTTCTATCTCACTTCAACTAGTTTGTTGATACTTAATAAAATATGGACGTATAGCTTAGGTAGCTACGACTTATGTTATATACTTCTATCTCGTTTGTCTATATGAATGCTTCCAATTTTTCGCAACTACGCTTGTCTTTACTTTACCGACCTGTTAATGACGTAACTACAAAACATTCATGACTTCGTCTGTATGTTCACAACGTTCACACTTGTCTTGTCTATTATATCAGGAAACTGCTATAAAAAGTAGCAGCTTCTTTTGATATTGAATAGTTGCTACAAACTGCTAACGGTTGTTAGCTGCTACAAGATAGCAGTTTGCTTCGTAGCAACCCATCACTAAAAAACATTTTTTTTTGCTTATAAAATTATTCCCGTATTTACATCGTCATAGTTATAATGCTGAACACATGTTCGATCAATTTCGTAAAAAAGGTATCCGTTATAAATGAACTGCTAAGTATAATGTTGATGCTCCCGTCAATTTTTTAGGCGATAACGATTCATAATATAAACAATGACGTTTATAAATAGAGCGAAATCTTTCGCAGATAAATCGAGCGTTGTTTCAACGCTGAAGGCGAGCCCGTTTTTTGTTTGTTTATTCGAGCATCGTACAAGATAAGGAGAATGAGGAAGCGGACTCTATAGATATGGTTGTTACTTATCATTTCGAAATGCTTGCTAATAATAAATCGTTTAAATGTAAACCTGCAGTACCTGCTATTCGTTATATAACCGGTATTTAATTGTATTTATATCGATTACTAGGCGATTTATATCCCCACTTTCCCGGTTTATCGCCCTGATCGTTAAAATTTATTATACGCAAAATTGTTTCGCCCATAAATAAACGCAATTTCGTTGCCGCAGATTGCCACCGCAAAATCTACGGAAACATTTTCGCTTGCGATCAAAGGGTATGTTGTGTAGATCGGCACGAAATTCCACGCTCGGTTCAACGTCAACCGCATTAACTTTTAACGTTCGCAGCCGACACAGACGTAAAGGCGACAAGAGTTCGCATATAGAAAGTTTCTCCGACTCGGTGTTACCGTAAAGTCGCGATTTTATGAGCGAAATATGTTCTGCGGTGCGAATTACGACGTGGCAAAAGAAAATTGGATCAGGGGAGTTTGTGGGGTTTAGGTATCCCGTCGGGATCTCTCTTAGGACCATTTGCTTTTCCTATACATAAAAAAGAAAACTATTCTTCATTGAAACGTATCAATAATGTATACGAGAAGCGTTCATGCAAAGTCAATGTCCACTTCATTTAAGGGGAGGTTTACATGTATTTGACTGGAAAAATCGATTTTTGGTTTTTTGCATTTTTTTAAAGCTCCAAATATATAACATACATGGTTAAAGCGGTTTCGTAATATTCGCATTGTTTAAGCCGCTGCGGCTTATTAAAAGAGCGGGTGTACCGGACACAAACGGAGCAAATTTGATGTAATACTATATTCGACTCGGGCGCTCGGGTCGAAATATCATTACTTATTGTTTGTTAGTGTATGTATAGTTGTCTTTAATGATTAGAAATGCCACTGCAGTCGGGATCACAAATAAACGACAGAGTAGCTATTTATATTAATTTGCAATTAGATCCGAAATAAAACGCAGATTTGGAGAAACTGATCTAACAATATTTCTTTTACTTAAAACACACTTTCCCACGCTTTAGAAAACTACTTACCATAAAATGTATTAATTTATTGCAGATGCACTACTTACACTAAATTTCTTATAAAAGCTGGCTAGAATATGATGGCAAAGGTAACCGCACTACGGATCATCAGAGTAGCACAGGAAAAATGGAAGTCGATGCGATGCCTTAAAAGAAATTTTCGCACGATTTCGGATAGGCGACTAAGACAAGACAACTTTTTAAGCAATTTGTGATTTTTAGCCGTACGAAGATGTTACTGTTCAAGAAAAAAGAGAATGCGTTGGAGATGTACAAAAAAGAATGAGTGGACTTGAAGAAGGGCGCTGGTAAACTGACTGACAAAGTTATTGATAATTTAACAATAGTGTACTGTGGACTGGCATTAGACAAATCCAGATTCTGCATAAAAATGAAGGCAGCTATTTGGGCTACATTTCATTACAAATGTTCAACCGACGCGGATCCACGACACATTTATTGTCCAAAAGGTGTAGACAGCCTGTGTAAGTGGCGCGTTGCAGAAGGCAAGGTTGAGCTTGCTTCATTCATACATGACCCTCTTTTGCAAAAAAAAAAAATCAAGATGCTATTAGGCCGATTTATGAAGTTTTTTTCTAGAGTGATTTCTTGCAAAGATGCATTGGAAAAAATTGTCAAAACTGAACGAACTCGTTTAGTTCATGTGTGTAGAAACTAGCTCCAAAAGATTTACACTGCGACCCATAAACAATTCAACTTGCTACCTACATTGCCGCAAATTTATTCAATGAAGGTTACTTTTCTGTATTACAAATAATGAATCGGTGGAATTGCAGTAGGACTTGATGCCAAAAATTTCGTCATCAATTCTGATCGTCAGCGCATAACAACGAGCAGAGCAGAGTATGTCCAGCGCTGCAAAAACTTGCTGTGCTGTCTAAAGGGAAGCAACAAATTTTGCAAATGCAGAAGTATCAAGAAGAAGAAGGATTAATGTATGGTGCTGGAATAGCTGACTAAGTGTATGTTGAACTATTTGTAAAAATTTTTGCTGAGAAACTTTGAACGCGTTTTTCTCGAAACATGATTTTTCATATCTGCGTAAGTTCTAGTTCTTCAAGTGTTCAATATATCAACTTAATTCTTTTGGTTTCTTAATGTAAACAGTTTTTATTGGAGGTTATACCTATAATATACTAAAAATTGCAATATTCCACATTTTTATATCCACATACACACAAAAAAGAAATAGAAAATAATCAAATCAAAGTCCAGGTATCTGCCACATTGTTTGCTTTCGACTTATTTGGTTAAATTTAGTATAACCTCCAACAAATTTAATATATTTCTAACTCTTCTTTTTATTTTCAATTTCGGATCACTTTTGCGTATGCTAGAGTTTACGCAGTTTGACCGTGTTTTCTGTACACATTGCTACCTAGATACAAATAGCGAACGTTATAGTGGTCTTGTCTTAAAAAAAAAATATATTTTTTTAATGTTCAAGTTTTAATATATTTATTAAGAAAAAGCCGTATTTCGTATAGCTTTTCCTTTGTCTGAAAAAAAAGCTCAAAGTTTTTGGACTTTTCCGATATATATATGTAAACCTCCCCTTAAATATGATGTAAACTTAGAGTTTTTTCGAGTTGTCAGTGAATCCTTTTTACAGATTAATGAAAGAAAACTCTCCAAAGAGTCCAAAAAATGCTGTTTTTTATACGTAGGTATAGAATCAAACAAACCGTGGTTCAATAAAGAAAGAAATTGGATCAGTTCTGTTAATCATCTAAAATCTTTAAATTGAGAAAACATAAACAATTTGAGACTGTTGCGTGATGGTGGATATTCTGGCTTTTTGGTTAAGAACTGAGTCGCTGGCTAATCTTACTAATTTAACTCTAATCTTATCTACTGTGTTATAGAATAGAATAGAATAGAATAGTTTTATTATTGCAGTGTTTCAATACAAATGAAACAATGCAAACGTCAGATCAAGAACAAAAATTTATAAATGTATATTTGAGGTTAGAAATTCCTCTATATTGTATGGCTCTATTTCTAGTAATAATTTGTATACATAATTTTTAAATGTTTTTTACAGTTTTAATATGCGATGGCAATTTGTTATAGAACCTCAGGCAATTATATTCTAAATTGTTCTCACTTAGTGTGAGTCGATGCTTGGGGTAGCGATAATCATTTTTAAACCTTGTAGAATACTCATGTTGTAATTCATTATCCTCGAATAAGTATTTGTTTTTAAATAAGAAGATTAGCAATTCAAAAATGTAAATACCATATACAGTTAAAATGTTAGTTTGTTTGAAGAATCCTCTGCAAGACTGAGAGTACTCGAATTTATTAATCACACATAAAATCTTTTTCTGTACCAAAAAACTCTGTTTAAGTCACTACCACCACCCCAAACAACGATTCCATATTTTATGTTTGAGTAACAGCATCCATAATACATAATACGAAGCACATGCCAACTTACTATATCTCTAAGTCGACGAATCGCAAAGCAATAGCTACATAGTTTTTTACAAAGTACATTGACGTGATCTTTCCATTTTAAGGTTTCGTCGACTCTAAGACCCAGCAGCTTAACACAAGTGCGGACAGGATATTCGCAGTTATTAACATTCACAGCTTCTGGAGGAATTTGAAATTTGTTACATTTGAAGAAGATGATATAAGTAATTAAAAAATCATAAACATTTTACTTCAAACATCAAGTTGTTTCACAATTATTAATACAGAAGATCTATTAAGGAAACTACGGATGGTAGATAATTTACATTTCAGAAAAATCATGTTTCGAAAACAACAATCGCTATCAAGCAAAAATATAAATCATTTAATTTATTAAAACAAGTATTTTTATTGTAAAATGTAGTTATTTAATTCCGATATCAAAAATTTTGCAATAAATAAAATACGATTTTATAAAAAAAAATTACACCTGTCAAATTATCGACATCTATCGGCAAAAACAGAAAATTTTAGCTCTTCAAAAGAAATCTGTAATCAGTTGTCAATTCAGTGAATTTTAATTGATTTTCAATACAAATCACATACAAAATGTAAAAGAGGCACCCCTCAATATTTGAATAAGAAATAATTTTTACACTAGATGTCAAAATAATTGATACCGAGAAGTGCTTGGAAGCTGAGAAGATTTAAAGTCAACGGAACGATTTACGAAAGTTTGACGACCGACAAATGCCGTAACATTCGTGTAATACGAAGATTTTGGAAAGCCATGACCTGAAAAAAAGAGGTTTGTTTGAAAAAAAAAAGAAGAGAGACGCGTGTGTAAGAGAAAAAGAGGACGTATTGCTGTGTACTGATGGTACCAGCATAAATGAAAAGTGAAATTAAAAATGAAAAAAAAAATAATCTAGTTAGCTCAAAGGATAAAAATATTAAAGGGCGCAAAAGTGCTCTCAAACTCAGGGTTATTCTCAGAATTGAACTAATCATGAAAAATAAAATGGGGGCTTTTGAAAATTTGACTTTCTTTAAAAACTTCAAAAATTGAAAAGGTTGAATCAAAAATAAAAGAATAGAAACTTTGAATGACGTTAACAATCATTAAATTTTATTATTATATAAAAAAAAACATTTAATTACAATTAACACAGGAAAAATCAAACCTTGGACTGAGAGTCCTGGCCAAAATCAAAACCTGCTTGAATCTAATTTACTAAAGGACGATGCAAATCCTTTAAACAAAGAAAGAGGTAGATTTGTTCTAGAAGAAAATCCTATTTCACAAAAAATCCACGTGGTTTCAAAATTTAAAACAACCTAAATTAATTCAAACGTGGACAAAACAAGTGTATTAAAATTGAAATTTAATTTCAAGCACAATGCTTCTTTTCACCTAAACCGAGATGATTAACTACTCAAAACTAAATTGAAAACTGAAAAACTTTAAACTCTTTATACAAAAAGTTTGTTCGCGTCGCATGAACTATTTGCACTTTTATGCACTTTTTAGAACTTTTGTGTGTAAAAATGTATAATAGTGCAAATAGTTCATGCGACGCGAACAAACTTAAAAAAAAAAAACAGCCTTCTAGAACAAAATATATAATAACAGATCTTATACCTAAATCGTGTACACAATAATATAATAACGATTATTAATTAATGAGTTCCTATATGGACGAAAAATATATCAAATTTTACGAACAAATCTTTACATAAGGATTATTGCAAAATGGGAGCAATGAAATAAAAATTTACATGTACTTACATCTCGACATCAATCTAGAAACTGAGGGCCTCAGGGTAAAACACGGTCGTATATAAAATATAACATTTGCGATGAAGCCGCAACGCATCGCAAGAAAATCCTCGAATTTACAAAGAAACAAAATAATATACAATACTGGGTGAACGCAAAATGTACAACTAAATGAATTTAATTTAAAGAACTGAAACAATTAAATACTTAAATTCATCAAATACAATCAAATAAATTAACAAAATCTTTCAAAATAAAATATTAAAATAATGGAAACTCTATCGTTACATTGATAAAGATAACTCGGAATGAATAAAATACAAATTTAAATTTCGAAATCCGGGGTGCCAGACCACAGCAATATGTTTGAAATTATTCCCAGGGGGGAGGGAGTCCACGGAATAAACAGCCTTCAGCCCTTCATTTTATGACACACGTGTTAAAAAGAGCTCAGAATTCCATATTAAAACGATATAAAACAGTTAAGAACAATATAATAATTAGAACCATTTCAATTTTACATAAAAATACCAAATTGGTTTATATTAGGTACTTAGGGTGAGTTTCATAATGTCACTTTAAAACCTTAAAATTATTTTAAATTAAAGTTTCCATAAATAATACACAGACTTTTGTTGACAGTGCTAAAGTGACATTTATTATGAAACCGGCTCTTAGTTTAGTTACTCCTTAAAGCATTTAGAAATTCATATTTATCGTTAGAATCTATTAATTACAAACTTTTTTGAAAAGGAACCATCTTAGCTTGAATAATTTAAAAGTTTGAATCATAATGTGTATTTTTTCAAAAACGTTCAGAATCTTATCATCATTTTAAGCAATTTTAACAGTTAGAACTGAAATTTAGGGATTAAGTTGTAACGAGAATCTGTAAAAGAGTTAAATACTTGTTAAGATCCAGTTTTCATTTAAATTTGTATTTGATAATCCACATTTATTGGATTTACAATATACGAGTTAAAATTTACCAGAGAATCTGCGTTTTCCTTGATATTATTTTATTACACCACACTTTTATGTGGACCTATTTAATTTGGCGGCAAATACTTACCTCGTCCAAGCAGATAAACAGGAATTTTTACAGTTTACACAGTGGCCACGCTATCGAAAAATCGCAATTTGAAAGGCGCCAACATAAGTTACAATTTGAGTACAGTGATTCTATCCAGATATCGTTATTTCGAATCCTTTAACGAATCTGAGATTAAAAATTTGTTGACGATTATAATTAATCAATTTATTTATTATTTTTATTATTACACTACCAACCGACCCTATTTTTTGGTCGCGCTGAGATAGAATTAAAAATGGGTAATGTTATCCCAAACCCCAAAACGTATAATAAAATTTACAGAAAAATTGGCCATGTTTTTTCATTGGGAATTGACTAGAACTTATATATGACATCGAAAAACTGTCGGATACTTATATCAAATTTCTGGAATTAAAAATTCGAAAAATTTATTGACGATTATATATATATATAATCATTTTGCCCTTATACCATTAAGGTGTCGGGTCTACATTTATTTTTCGAACACAAATTGCTTCCATTTCTTCCTATCTTTTGCTATGATTGTTGCTTCTTGCCATGTTTTTCCCCTAGCTCGTAGTATTCTTCCAATTGCGTCATTCCAGGTCTGCTTCGGTCTTCCTCTTTTTCTTTTGACTTGCATTCTTGCTTCGTACACTTTCTTCACTTGTCTGTTACTGTTCATTCGTTGTATATGTCCCACCAACTCAGTTGTTTTTTCTCCAATGAATTCCAATACTGGTGTATTCCCTAATTTACTGCCCGTATTTGTATGTTTCAATTCTATCTTTCCGGTTTACGCCTACCACTCGCTCAAATATTTCATTTCGACAGCTTGTATTTTTACTTTTTTGTTTTTTGTCCAGGGGCCCAGACTCACATCCATAAGTTAAAACTGACCGATATATTGTGTTAAAAATCTTTATTTTTGTTTGCTTAGAAATTTCTTTTTTATTAATAAATTTTTGGTTCAGTGCGTAGTATAACTTGATTGTTTTGATTGACGACCACTACAGATCAGCACATGATGGAACAGAGAAAAAGCTTTTAAAAATACAAAAATATCATAGATATTTTATTTAAATTTTTATTTTTGTGTGTGTGTGTTGCTGCAATTCATTGTATCATAATAAACAGTATAAGAGTTTACGCCAGGTCTAGCTACGGCAGATTAAAGAAGCAGTGATGCTTTGATGACAAATACAGCAGAATGTTGTGAAACAAAAGAACCTCTATTAATTTTATAAATTGCCGTAGCACACGAATGAGGAAAATCGTTTCAAACGCTTTGCAAAAGAAGATGCAAAGTTCACAGAATCATTTCCTTTCGCTCTAGAAGAAACTTTTTCGCGCTTCTGTTGATCTGTCGCAAGTTTTGTACCCTTATAAACTTACACACTCAATTAACTTGCTCGGGGACAATTTGCACGCTAGGCTAGTGTCGGAAAATACGCAAGAATGTGGGAGTTTGGACATCTGGTTCTTCCACCATTTTACTGTTGCTTATTTCCTCAGAAACCCTGCCCGATAACGGAATTAAAACACCGGACGTGATACGGTTAACTTCACCAATTTCACATGCATAAATAGTGGCGATAACTGAAATAGCCTGGACAGGAACTCTGCGTCGACTTTCGTTCGTAAAAGAATTCGTGTACCGTACGCGCCTAATCTATCTATCTGGAGAATGGCAGGTGATTGTCAAACGCGACTTGGACGGTTACATCATCGTTGTTAGTCACACTAGCGTTTGTACTAAATTAGACTTTTACGCAAATAATGCATACGCGGTACGGAGTGTGTCTTCAATTACAATGGGCGCCATTCCAGTCGGAATTTATAGCTTTGATAATGTGCATACAACATAGAGTAATGCGTCAGACTGTTTTATAAATAGGTCAGCGTCTAATAATACAGTGTTTTATATATAATTGTCGTGTGCTGAATTAAAATCGCCTTGCTCATAAAGTCTGCCATTTGCGCTGTAATGATTTAATATGCATTACATGTATGCCGTCTCTAAATGGTTTGAGGAAACCTAAATAATCATCATCATTCTCAGAATTTTTACAAACGTTAGAATCCAGGCTACAAAGCCTTTCTATATACAATATTTTAATCTTATTTTAAACCTTGTTTGGCGCCCAACCAGTGCCTTAATTTTTGATTCTTAGCCTATTTTCTCTGGTCTCAAGCAATAATAAGGTTTACGACATCCGTTAAAGAGGAAGCTTTTAACAAGAACTTTGTGTAACACACGACTTTGAGTTTATGTACATTTGATGTTTCAAAATATTAAAATAAATCATCTGTGTGTATAATGTATAAGAGTGGACCTAAAATAGAACCTTACGGGACTCCTGCAGTAGTCTGTGTCAAAGTGACATATTTTCAAATGCATTTTCAAAGGTATAGGGAATGCTCATATAAAGCGATAGGGGATGATATTTACTTCCTAATTTCGAATTAAAATATAGGCTGTTCTATTTAAAAAAAATTAGTTTTCTACATTTGAAAATATATCACTTTGTTCCTCAGTTTTGAACACCCTGTATGTTAGAATGTAAAGTGTGCTTACCGTTTCTTAGAGTAATCTCTACATTCATTAACATAAGCAAATTTGGAGTCCTAACTTGCAGTATTAACACGAAATATTAATTTCTCAATGATGCAATGATTATGACTAAAAAGAAAGAAAAACTTAAATAACTCAAAAACGGCAACATGTAGCTATAGGAATAGCTAATGAAAACTGACGTATTTATAGTTGTAGAATCCAAAAATGAATAAAAAATTATATCATTCTATTTAAAATAACAAAGTTGACATCCATTTCCGGTCAACCGGAAGTGATATTTTGGTTAAGGTATTTTACATTTATAGTTCCAATCGAACAGATACTGGTGCCAAAATCTCAAATATAAGTAAATAATAGAACATCATAAACTTTTAATGAACCAGTTACGTGGAATACCCTGTATAGATATCATAAAACATTAATATTTTATGTATTTGAGTTGCTGATTTACACGATTGGGGTGTCTTTAAGCCGTTCAATGAAAAAATTCTATGCAAGACCGAGGTCACTAGCTTATGCGATTGTATTAACCTGTCTAATTTTGCCGTGTAAAATATTCCGATATTGTTATTCTCAGAATATCGACAGGTAAATGTGATGTGTTTGTTATACTAGCTACTAAATGATAAAATATGTTTGTTGATTATTATTAGTCATACATTGAGATATAAAGTCGGTTCTTAGATTACACATATTTCTCTTGAGAATCTTATCAGAAAATATTCTTGGTAGAAGCCTTATATAGCTAATACACATTAATAACCTTTCCCCCTAAGCAAAAAAGAACCGTTTTTTTTTTAAACCTATTTCACCTGAAATATTCGCCAACTCATTCCCGTTGTGTCTAATAAAATGTCACAATTTATGTACGTGGAGTACAAAAACTCGGCCCCGTATAAAAAAGATCCCACTGGTGGCTTACCAAGGCAGACACTCTGTCTAATTAAAATATTTATTAAATTAAAATAGGGAACAAACAGGCAGTGTTCGCTAAACTAATCCTGTTAATAACATCCAGCGTATAGAGAGAAAAAAAATCATTGGGACAGGTGATGCGCCTAGTCTTTCGTTTGTATTGGTATCCAGTGGCGTACATGGATAAAGGTTAAATATGTTGTGTATTAAACCCCGTTCTTTTGGATAATTATAAAAGGTAATCTCGGTAATTAAGCGGGTATTCTAGTCTGGGGTTATTAGGTAGTTAAATACAAGAGTTTTAAAGTGAGTCAAATGAAGTACAATCATTACATATGCAGGAGTTTAAATAGGGCTATGGTTAGCTTATGAGATAAATTAAAAGCTGTAAAAATTTAGATTCCAAACAACCCCATAAGAAAAATCTATGGGGAGTTAAATCTGATGACCTTGGTGGCCACTCAATACGACCTCTGTCTCTAATTCATTTATTATGGAAACTTCAAGATATTATGGTACTGCAATTGCAAAGTGCGCAAGTGCCCCGTCATGTTAGAACCATACGTCATTGTGAGGAATATCTGGATCTTGTGGATGAAGAAGCACAACAGCTAAAGCGGGAATGAGTTGAAACTAAAGAAAGTCTAAGTAGGGATCCAGATTTACAGTCTCTTCAAAAAAAAAATAAGGTCTAAGAATTTGATTTTCGACAATACCTTCCCAAATACAGGGTGTTTTGA
Organism: Protaetia brevitarsis; assembly: GCA_004143645.1. Classification (NCBI taxonomy): domain Eukaryota; kingdom Metazoa; phylum Arthropoda; class Insecta; order Coleoptera; family Scarabaeidae; genus Protaetia; species Protaetia brevitarsis. Next base: position 6,102 of record RXPK01000536.1, on the reverse strand, counting down.
AACATCGTTTGAAGATTTTAAGGGCATGTAGTACGATCGAAAATAAGGTTAAAAGTCATAATAAACATATGTCCACAAATTAACTGTTTACGAGATAACAGCGATTTTATCGCAATTGCAGAATAAGTTTGCCTTAGCGGTGTTTTAATTAAGATGTTATTGCATTTTAACATAAAATAGATTATAACTAAAGAAGATGTTCAAAATGACGTCCTTCCATTTCGACAGAAGATCTACATCTGGTTTCAAAGGAAGCGCGCACTCTTTCAAAAAACAAGGGTTTTTCTCGTATTATCTGGCAACAGTGTTCTATTCGTTGGCGCAACTCTGGAAGATCGTTTACCGGTATTGCGTACACTAAACTTTTCAAATAACCCCAGATACTAAAGTCCAACGGGGTTAGATCGGGAGACCTTGGAGGCCAAGTAATGGGACCTGCTCGCCCTATCCATCTCCCAGGAAATTTATTGTTAAGATGTTCTCTAACAGCACGCGTAAAGTGCGGTGGAGCTCCATCTTGCGTAAACCAGAGGTTCAGTCTTAGATTTATAGGTAAATCTTCCAAAAGTTCAGGTAAGGTATTTTCCAAGAACTCGAGGTATGCAGGACCTCTTAAGCGTTGTGGCAAAACAATCGGTCCTAACAATCGTTCCCCTGCCAGATGTTTAGAGAGAAGCATTGCTGGTGCTTGGCTTCAACAGTAGCATGAGGATTCTCGTCACACCAAACGTGATTGTTGTGGAAATTAAATATTCCATGTTATCAGCGAAATCTGGCCGATCAGAAGCTGTTCGCAAAAACCACTCACAGAAAGCCCTTCTCGCTTGATAATTCGGAGCAGTAAGGGCTTGTACCCGTTAGATATGGTAGGGGTATAGGAATTGCTCATGAAGAGTTCCCCAAACAAGATTGCTGCTTACATCCACTTGAGTCGAAATTCTTCTAACACTAGTTTCGGGATTTTCATCAATAATATTCAAAATTCGATCTTTTATCTGTGGAGTACCTGCTATTCTCTGCTGTCCAGTATTACAAGACCGCTTCTCAAACGAACCAGTTTCTTTTAGTCGGTTGAAACATCGTCTGGAACATCACATGCGAAGGCAGCTGGGGATCAGGAAACGTTTCAGCATAGAAGCGACGTGCTTGTAAAGAATTCCCATTAGCACGACCGTACATGAACACCATATCGCTCATTTCAGCATTAGAACGCAACCATTGTAATTGCTAACAATTGCACAAAAACGTCAAATTAAACTGTCATAAACAATAGCTGCTAAGCACCTGTTACTGGGGATATGTTAATCACATGTACTACTAGGAACACTCGCTGTTATCTCGTAAACGGTTGATTTGTGAACATAGTGTTTATTATGACTTTTAACCTTATTTTCGATCGTACTACATGCCCTTAAAATCTTTAAACGATGTCTCAAAACACCCTGTATTTATTTTTTGACGATGCTGTGTGTGACAGTCTTGTGTCCAACGAAGATTTTCAGTTGCCCAGTACCTGCAATTTTGTCTGTTCACATGCCTATTTAAAGTAAATGTAGCCTCATTAGAAAAGATAATCTTTTTGATGAAATCTAAGTTTTGATTATTAATCTCAATTATCTGCTCACAAAACTGCGTTCTTCGGTCGAAATCGTGTTCTATTAAATTCATGTATTAATCGAACCTTATAACGATGATATGATTTTTTTTGTAGTATTTTTGACACAGATCTCGTTGACATATTACAATTCAGTTATTTACAGTTTTTACTAAAACGTCTAGTTGAGAATCTTCTGATATTTTTGCTGGTCTTCCTTTAGGTAAATTTCTAACGTGTCCATACCCAGCCAATTTTAATTAAATTTTTCTGTCGATAGTTTTAGTAATTGGAGATCGATCAGGATGAATGGTTTTAAATAAATTAAACACTTCTTGTTGGGTGCTCACTCTATCTCCAAAACCACAACCTGCTTAATGATTGCTTTATACGGCCTGTCGAATCATGAGTTGCACGTGTGCAACCGTTGGCGCCCACTTACCGGACTTTTTTGGGAAAATTGCTTACCCTTCGGTTGCAGGATTGTGACAGCAAAATGTCAATCTAATTTGAATGAATGTCACATTGACAAATACCAGTTAAAGCACTCAAAATTATTCTAAAGAACCTGTTTGCTTCGTTAAAAACCGACCTATTAAGGTTTATAAAGTTGTATTTCACATCTTATTACTTATTTCAGTTGTATAATTATTTGGTTAATAGTTCTATAGTTGTAATCAGCGGCATCTTCCATTACTATCATTTTGACGTGCCTAGAAAGTAGTTCTCATGTTATCAAACGTAGATGTCGCTGCTTACCGGAATCTGGTGTAACATGCAATTCAGTGTAAATTAGAATGATTCGACAGGCCGTATAAAGCAAACTGTCTAAGTTATCAAGCAGGTCGTGTCTAAAATCAATCATAAAAAGAACTCCAATACGTTCTTTCTCAGACAAATGCATTTTTAAATTGACACGTAAAACTGACAAAATGACACTGACAAACTCAGACAAATGCATTTTTAAATTGACACGTAAAACTGACAAAATGACACTGACTGACTAAAAGCTAGTGATAGTTTGATTTACATTGCAACAAAATACAACATCAAAATGTGGTCAAGGAATGAAAATCCATTAATTCGAAGAATAGTTTCCATGTTGAAGATAAAATTTGCCATACCAGGTTGTGTTTGTTGGCTTTTAAAGAAATGTTCAAGGTGTATTTGTTCAATTTAAATATTTTATTTCATTATTTGTGTGTATTTTAATTGATCATATTTCAAACGTCATTGTTCCGAAAATCGCTCATTTTTGAGATATGGAATGAAATACAAGAAGTGTTTAGAATTTACCTACAATTATTAAAAGAAGATGACATAATATACAGGGGTTCCATTAAAAAAACTTATTATAAATCTATTTGAGAGAAACAAACTCCACCATATTACCGTATATTAGCACAATCTTAATTAAGTTGATGACTAAATTGCTTAAATAAAATTATCTCCTCATATATAGGAGCAATTCGTATCCTGTATTTTCCCGAAATACATTTCCAGGTAGAAAAGAAATACCTGTAATTTCATATAACACATTTCGCGACGTCAAACAACTTTCTTAATGTTTTTTTTTTTCTACGGGGAATTTCAAGATAACGTTTTAATCAGCTTAAACACCAACACTAATACGTATTTTCCTAACTTTAAATAAACAAATTCGCCTAAATTCTGGCGTTTATTCAAAAAGTATAAAAAAAAGATAGTTAAACATTAGCATGCTATAGAACAGGAACTATATTTTCTTTACCATCTTCTAAATTGTTTACTCAATATATTAGTGACGCTAATGATTCACTAAATAGATAGAGAGGATTGTGTAGGAGCTCTGAGGTTTTTTTTTTTCAATTTGTGTATTCGTATGAGTAATAGACGTACGCGCTTCTTGATGTACCTGCTTGAAGTGTTTGTTTGTCGGTTATTCTGGTATCTGCAAATATATTTGCAAAAGCTTCCGATACGGAATAGATCCACCGACAAATGCTGATAGTCATGCGCTTATTAATACACACTAACCGTACATTGTGTGTTTCATGTTCTTAAAGTTTACGGAAAATCTATTTTTTGCTAGTGCGTAAGAATTGGACGACTCACAAAGTTTTTACGCACACATCTAGGAGCTGAAGTTTACATAATGATTCACGATATTTTTGCGGTAAAGTTATTGAATAGTACTTCTGTATTTTATTCATCTTGTTCTCTATATATTATTTTAGATTTTACGTGCATGAAAAATCAATTACCTCAATGAATTCGTTTTAGGTATCTATGCCCAGGCAATGAATTTTAACAGATCCTCCTACGATTTGCTTTTAAATGGATATTCATTGTTGGTTTAAACTCCACTGGACTTACAGTAACCATAAAATAATTTAGATTAACATTTGTATTAATATTAATTTATATTTGATTTCCATTTTCTGTAAAGCTTTCATAAATTTATTTTTTCTGTAGGAAACGGAAGTTTGTTGAAAGTCAACAAATAACATTTTTATTCCAATTTTGCATTAATATTATAATAATATATAATTGCGTCTGCTGTTGATAGTCTTTTTGTAAATCCACTATCCTATTAGTTCTTTTGTTATACTCGCCAAAATCTTTCTGGAATTAGTATTATCTAGAGATGGGCAGAATCTGCATGATTCGTATCAAAGGTACGAATCTTACTTTTCTACAGAAACTGCTATGGCAGACTGCTTTCAACATGTTTATGACCAGATGGATGTTGGTATATTTGCAGTTTGTATTTTATTTGATCTAAAAAGAGCTTTTGACACCACTTACATTAGATGGTCATTTGTATCTGAAAGGTTGAACAAATTAGGTATTCCTGGCATTTAAAATCAATGGATCGTCTCCTTTTTGAACGATAGAAAGATAATTGTAAAACAAAACAATGTGAAGTTTGAACCATATTACTGTCAATGTACATAGGTACACCACAAGGTAGCGTATGGGACCTTTGATTTTTTTTTGTTATTTATTAATGATCTCTGAAGAGATTTTTTTTTTGTACGCCGATACTTACATTGTTGTAAGTAGTGACAGCAAGTCTGATATTTTGAAAAAGTAGACATAGTTTTGAGTGACTAAGGGATGGTTTTCTGCCTAAAACTATGCAAACCATGAAAAACCGGCTTTGTGATTTTTCAGTAAATAACATGAGATCAAAAAGATTGTCATTCCGCTCCTAAAGATAGTAACAGCGTGTAGGTATATGCGCGTGTTTGTATGAAGGTTTGAACTAAGTCAGTGTTGGAATAAAAGAAAGTAAACGGATCTATCATAAATAAGGATAACGTAACCTATATTTGAACTCGCATTATATAAACGACTATGGATTGGTGTTTCTGCTTGTAAAAATGAAATGTAATTAATTTAACTTTACTAAATTATGATTTTACAATTCAGTATTAACTGGTCCCTCTAACCAAATTTATTTATTACGTTAATTATAACATAACATTAGTAAATTATTAAGTGACAAAACTACATCTCTCAGTTCATCTATGGTATGCATGCGATTCTATAGATCTTATTTTTTAGATAGCCGAACAAGAAGTAATCTAATGGGGTTAGTCAGGCGATCTTGTGGCCATCTTTGTGGCTCTAAGAACCTGTCCAGCAAAAAAACTTTTGAAGTATTGCAGGTTTGTCGCAGCATATTGCTGGAGCATTATCAGTGCTGAAAAATAACTGCTCTCAAGCTCATTTTCTTGTAACTCTGCCAATAAACAATTCAACATCTGTTGGTAAACGTTGGGCTGTTACAGTTTCCTCGAAGAAAATTGGCCCTATTATTCGTTGTCTGGACATAGCTAACCAAATCCAACTTTACAGGATGCAATGCGTTTGCTGAATTCGTGCTGGATTTTCTGCAGACTAGATAAGATAGTTTTTGTAATTGATATAGCCTGTTAGATAAAGACAGGCTTTATCCGAGAAAAATGATTGTTTAGCAAAGTCATCGTCCCTTAAATTGTTATTAAACCAATGACAATATTCCAATCGCTAATCAATGATCGAATGGGTAAATAATTCTGTGACGTAGAAACTTTATAGGGATGAAAATGTAATTTTTTTGACAACTCGTTGCGCTGAAGTGGATGATAAGCCTATAAAATATAAAATTTAATAAACTAATTTCAACTAATGTTAATATTGATTTTTTACACTGCTTGTTGAGCTAATTACCACAGATAAATTCCCTTATTTTTCTACAGTATTCAGAAATACTATCTGTTGGTGATATTAGATGGAAGTATAAACGGTTTGAAAAAAATTATAAGATAAATAATCGAAAAATACTACAACACGAACGCCAATGCCACTAAATGTCAAGAAAATTCATTGTAAGGTAAGACAATGGCTGTATGTAGCTAACTTCGCTCATTAAGTTGGTAATACGTATAAATAATTTTTTCCGGAAACAGTTTTTTCCTTACACAACATTTTGATATCTTCATAGTATTGTTCTAAAATTAAATTTTTCATTAATGCAAAAA